>BQNB010107755.1:0-23100 GCA_026074375.1 Tanacetum coccineum | reverse complement strand
ATGATTTTATGATTTTGTTCCATTTTACAAATCCACGGGTTTACCCTTGGGTGATGGGTACCACGGGTATGAGTATGGATAAAAAGTTGTACCCATTGGTGGGTGACGGATGAGTAGAAGGTGGAAAAAATATCACGATATAAAAATAAATATTTAAAATTAAAATTGAAAAATCAGTATAAGAAAAATTAAACTGTACACTTATTTTTAAGACGGGAAGAGTGGATAGCTAAAGCGACAATAAAACACACAATCTTATCGCCACATATCATAGTCAAATATGGAGTATAACACATGTAATCCCATAAACAAAATTTTCCTAAAAAGAAAAAACCATGAATATTAATTGTGTCGACATGCTACCATCTTAGTTCCACGTGTCAACATCCCACAAAGTCATCATCATCATTTTCTTCACTACAAAATGAGATCAATATATTCTATATATAGAAAGATTATTTAAAAGGTAGAATTAAAAGTATACCAAAAATGGCGAATGAGTTTAGGCTAGCATCTTCTGGGATTGATCATGAAGGTCGTCTACCAAGAAAATATACTGATGAAGGTCAAGGTAATTATTACTCGTATTTTTATTTTCTTAGTATATAAAGCAATGTTTTAAATACTGCTTTTTAAGTCGATCAGATCGAGCCACTGGGTCACGGTTAAATCGACCGATCCGCGGTGTCGGATCAACCTGGTTTTAAAACACTGAGAGAATGTCATTAAATAGTTTGTTTAAGCTTATATATATATATGGGCTAATGTGTTTATTTGTTATTTGGCATGTATTTCATAAGTCTTACTCCCTCCGTCCCATATTAAGTGTCCATTTTTGACTTTTTGAATTCTTTTTTTATAAACATTGACCGTAAATATTTTTCTTTATATTATATAATGTTTACTGAAAATTATACCAATGAAAAATACATTCGAAACGCTATCCATTCATATATTTTGCATTGAGTATCATATAACATAAGAAGAAATAATTAAGGTCAAAGTTGAAGAAAAAAGACTTTAAAAAGTCAAAAATGGACACTTAATATGGGACGGAGGGAGTAGTATTTTAGCTTATTTTATAACTTGTGGGCTTATAAAAATTATAGATGTTATAAACTTATATAAGCCAACAAATGTCAAAATAAGCTTAAATTTAGTTAAAATCAAATAAGTTTATAAACCTACATACGCGATGTTTGTTTCCATTTATATACTCGGCTTATGTTTCATAAGCTCACTTTTTATGGCTTCTTTTGAAACTTTTTGGCCTATATAGCTTTATTATGCCATATAAAGCTTCTTTAAAAGGAAAAGTTTCAAATAAGCCGAAAGCAAGACTAACCATTTAAGTCACCTACATGAAGTTTTTAGGCTTATGTAAAAAATGTAACATTGTTAAAAATTGATAAATCATTTTTTTATAAGGATGGTAAAATCACGAGTTGTGAGATGATCTATGAAAAGGTTTTAGCATATTGTTGAGTACGTGAACATGGTCTTTTTTGTACTGTCTAACGAAATTACTCGTATTTTATGTTTTTAAGTTTTAACCAATTGTAATTTCTCCTTATCTCTAGTATAAATAAATGGGTTTTACATGTTAAGAAAAGGTTCACACTGTAATAGTTATTGAGTGGTCCTCATATTAGGTCTACCGTTACTGGCCAATCAGACGTGACACGCACGGCAGTGGACCCTTTCTTAACATAGGTTTAAAAAATCCTAAATATATTGTATTTGATTCATTGTTTAAATTCCTAGGTGCGCAAAGTGGCATATCACCACCCCTAGAATGGTACAACGTGCCCAACGGGACTAAATCACTAGCACTCGTAGTCGAAGATATCGATGCACCTGACCCGAATGGTCCACTAGTTCCATGGACTTTATGGGTCATGATCAACATACCACCAACTTTAAAAGGTATACCAGAGGGTTTTTCGGGCAAAAATGAGAATACGGGTGGTGAATATGGTAGTATTAAAGAAGGACATAACGATTTTAAGGTACCCGGGTGGCGTGCCGCGACAATGCCGTCTACGGGGCATCGATTCGAGTTTAAGCTTTATGCTTTGGATGATGAACTTGATTTGGGTAATAAGGTATAGTACATTTGTTAACTTTCATATGTGTCAGTTAGAGGTGGTCTAAACGGTTGACTAGGTTGGGTCTCGGGGTTCCGGGATACTCATGGATTTTTGTCTCCCTAGTGTTAATTTTGTTAAGAAACTTCTGTGTTTTTTAGAAATGCACCCGTCCCAAAAAGTTATGCATGTGGTTTTGATGTTTCGTAAACGCACCCGTTGAATTTGTCTTATGGTTCCGTCCCTGGTTCAACCCATTTTCCTTGTAGCTAAGGTTTAGTTTCATTCAGGTCATTCAAATTGCTTTTAACTTTTTGACGGGTCGAATAAAACTTTAGTTACAAGGGAAACGGGTTAAAAGCAATTCGAAGGACCTAAGAGGTGTTTGTTTAAGCTTATATGTGGGCTTATGAACTTATTTTTTATGTTTCATAAGCCTCAATTTTGTGGCTTAGAGACTTATCGGCTTATATAATAAACTTATATAAGTTTCAAAGAAAATTCGGCCCCGAAAACAAATAAGCTCGTAAGCCACATATAAGCTTAAACAAACAAACTTCAGCTACAAGAAAATGGGAATAATTCACATGACCTGTTTTGTTATACCTATTTTGACTTGTTACTCGACTTGTCCATGTAGTATTTGCACATATAATTTTTGGTAAATGTTTTTGGTTTATGTATAGGTGACAAAGGAGAAGGTGCAAGAGGCGATTGACGGGCATGTGCTTGGTGAAGCCGTTCTCATAGCGATATATTGAAGTGGTCGATCTTGTGGTGTTTACTTGTTTCTTATGGTCGAAAAATAATGTATACCATACTTGGGATGCTACATAAGCTTTTATATTGTTATTGTAAGTGATTAAAACTTTGTATCAATCACTTTCTAAGCATACTATTTCGTCCTCTTTTTCGAACGGTGTTGTGTTCATAGCTTCTCTTTAAGCTCACTTGACTCCTTATTCTCGTCTAATGGTTCTCGCATGGTGGCACTTTAGGAGCCTCTTTGTTGCCTACTAAATGTGTAGATCTAATGTGGCACGGGTTTATGTCTTGTCGCCTCGCAAAGGTTTAAAACCAATGTGGTAGTGGTGGTGGTGGTGTATGTCGAGATCGTCGGAACATCTCCATAATTTAAAGCAGATGGTTTAAATACAACGGTATATTAAAAACTCACTAAAGTAAGTCATCAAAGCTTACTTTGATGAACATGACTTATATATAATTATGCTGCTTTAAACCATTAGCAAATTTCCTAGGAAAATATAGCTTTGGAAATTTTCTATGAAAGTGACATAGTTAAAACCATTAGCATCAACCATATGGAGTCTTAAGAGTGTATCAGTGATGTGTGTGTGAGCAATATGGAAATGATTGAAAGGAATAGGGCACGAATTAAAATCCTAAAAGACTAATGTTAGATTAGTCCTGCATACATTTGGTTCTGGTATGGTTCTCGATTGAAAGTATGGAGGAGTAGGTGCAGTGCTCACCAAACCATCTCCTCTATACAAACTGCTAAACGAAAACCTAGGATCAGTTGGAACCAATAATGATGGTGAGGTCTCGTCTGGGTGAATCAAAGCAACCCTATAACCGAGAACGTGTAAAGTTGCAAGCACTCTAGCAAAATCATTTGCACCATCAAAAAAATTGGACTAAAGTTTAAGAGTTAAGTACATTTTTGGTCCATGTGGTTTGATGCGTTTTTCACTTTTGGTCCAAAATTCAAAAAAGGTTTGGTTTTGGTCCAAAAACATAGGTTTCGTATCCACTTTTAGTCCAAAAGACATAGTTTCGGTTACCCTTTTGGTCAAAAGACATATTCGTTTCCAAACTTTTAGTCAAAAACTTAGTCCAAATTGTAAAACGGAATTGGACTAAAAGTGTCACGAAACTATATTTTTGGACATATAACCAAACATTTTTTTTGAATTTGGACAAAAAGTGAAAACGCACCAAACCACAAGGACAAAAAATGTACTTAACTCATATTTATTTTTGAGATACAAATAAAATAAAATAATAAAACCATACTACACGGAAATTGCCCTTGGGTTATCGTTCCGTCACAAAGCTAGTCATTGGTTCTATATGAAAACCTAAAACAAAAAAAAACAAACCTCCTTATAATGGGTCTAATAAAAAACAGAAATTTCGGATATCTGAATTAAAAACTTTCATCTAATTAAATAAAATTTCGAATGTCTGAACTGAAAAGACTTAGTTAACATAATAGATATAACATAAAATCGTCAACACAAAATTTAGATATTTAAATTTGAGATATAACTAATTATTGACAAGTCCCTTAAATTATTGAAATTAACAACAAAAATTATTGTCGAAAATGTCTAATTTCATATTTTCGCTGTAGTAAATTATTCCAGAAATAAAAGAACCAAATATCTGTTTTCTAATCTCGACAACATTTGTGTCCGAGATTATAATACACGGACTTTTTTCATGTATTTTTATTATAAAAGCAAGAAAAAGTATTTAATAAAGTATTCATAATATTCCAAATTGGTTCTCTTGTAAATTACTACATTATTAGCGGATATTTGGATATTAACAATTTAGGTAACCCCAAATAACCACTGAACCTTATGGATGTCAACGGGAAGATACTATCGTGTCTTAAAGACTATATTCTCGTGTCAACTCGCGCACAAGCATTTTGTGATCAATTTGGTAAAGGTCTTACGGCATTTAGTTTTGATTACAAGACTACACCTTGCGGTATAAGTTTTTGTAATCAATACTGTATTGATAACGCTCCGAGAACCCGTATTATCCGGGATTCGGATTGTCGAGGAACAGTTTGCATATGTTGTGCAGGTGAACTGTAGACCAAGTCGTTCTTTTAATCAATATTGTATTGATAACGCTCCGAGAACCTGTATTATCCGGGATTCGGATTGTCAAGGAACAGTTTGCATATGTTGTGCAGGTGAACTGTAGACCGAGTCGTATTATTTACATTCCGATTATATGTTCATTAATTTTTTGTTTATGTTCATTTACTTGTTTATGGCCATACTAGTTTAAGACCCGTGTAATACACGGGCTTTTTTATGTTTTTTTATTATAAAAGCAAGAAAAAGTATATTATTTAATAAAGTATTCATAATATTCCTTATTGGTTTTTTTGTAAATTACTACATTATTTGCGGATATTTGGATATTGACAATTTAGATAACCCAGAGCATGTATATAGATCTAAGACTTTACATAGAAATATATAAAAAGACAAAACAACTATATCAAACTTAACAACCCATACAAAATTAAATCTATAATCCAAAATTTTGGATATTTGAAATGAAAACTTTTAACTAAAATTTCAGATATCTAAATTGAAAAGACTTAGTTAACATAATAGATATAGCATAAAATCGTCAACACAAAGTTTAGATATTTTTATTTGTGATATAACTAGTTATTGACAAGTCTTTTAAATTATTTAAATTAACAACAAATTTTTTTGTCGAATATGTCTAATTTCATATTTACAATGTAGTAAATTATTCCAGAATTAAAAGAACCAAATAACTGTTTTACAACAATTGTGTCCAAGATTGTAAACACCGAATGATAAAAACACAAAAAAATAATGTTTGCATTTGCTTATTTTATATTTTATCCTAATCTAGTTTTGATGCTAATTTAAGACATGTGTAATACATGGGCTTTTTTCATGTATTTTTATTATAAAAGCAAGAAAAAAGCATGTAATTTAATCAAGTATTGATAATATTCCTAATTGGTTTTCTTGTAAATTACTACATTATTAGCGGATATTTGGATATTAACAATTTAGGCAACCCAAATAATCACTGAACCTAATGGATGACAACGGGAAGATACTATCGTGTCATAAAGACTATATTCTCGTGTCAACTGGCGCACAAGCATTTTGTGATCAATTTGGTAAAGGTCTTACGGCATTCAGTTTTGATTACAAGATTAGACCTTGTGGTATAAGTTATTGTAATCAATACTGTATTGATAACGCTCCGAGAACCCGTATTATCCGGGATTCGGATTGTCGAGGAATAGTTTGCATATGTTGTGCAAGTGAACTGTAGACCGAGTCGTATTATTTACATTCCGATTATACGTTTATTAATTTTTTGTTTATGTTCATGTACTTGTTTATGGTCATACTAGTTTAAGATCCTTGTAATACACGGGCTTTTTTATGTATTTTTATTATAAAAGCAAGAAAAAGTATCTTATTTAATAAAGTATTCATAATATTCCTAATCGGTTTTCTTGTAAATTACTACATTATTAGCGGATATTTGGATATGGATATAGATCTAAGACTTTACATAGAAATATATAAAAAGACAAAACAACTATATCAAACTTAACCACCCATACAAAACTAAAACTATAATCCAAAATTTCAGATATCTGAAATGAAAACTTTTATCTAAAATTTCACTCTGAATTGAAAAGATTTAGTTAACATAATAGATATAACATAAAATCATCAACACAGATTTTAGATATTTAAATTTTTGATATAACTAGTTATTGACAAGTCTCTTAAATTATTTAAATTAACAACAAAACTTATTGTCGAAAATGACTAATTTCTTATTTACGATGTAGTAAATTATTCGAGAAATAAAAGAACCAAATAATTGTTTTCCAATCTCGACAACAATTGTGTCCAAGATTGTAAACAACGAATGATAAAAAGACAAAGAAATAATGTTTGCATTTGCTTAGTGATGTGTGTGAGCAACTTGGAAATGATTGAAAGGAATAGGGCATGAATTAAAATCCCAAAAGACAGATGTTAGATTAGCCCTGCCTACATTTGGTTCAGGTACGGTTCTTAATTGAAAGTTTGGAGGAGTAGGTGCAGTGCTCTCCAAACCATCTCCTCTATACAAACTGCTAAACGAAAACCTAGGATCAGTTGTAACCAATAATGATGGTGAGGTCTCGTCTGGGTGAATCAAAGCAACCCTATAACCGAGAACGTGTAAAGTTGCAAGCACTCTAGCAAAATCATTTGCACCATCAAAATTTTTGGACTAAAGTTTAATATTTATTTTTGAGATACAAATAAAATAAAATAATATAACCATACTACACGGAAATAGCCCTTGGGTTATCGTTCCGTAACAAAGCTAGTCATTGGTTCTATATGAAAACCTAAAACGAAAAAAACAAACCTCCCTATAATGGTCTAATATAAAACAGAAATTTCGGATATCTGAATTGAAATTTTTTATCTAATTATCTTAAATTTCGGATATCTGAATTGAAAAGACTTAGTTAACATAATAGATATAACATAAAATCGTCAAAACAAATTTTAGATATTTAAATTTGTGATATAACTAGTTATTGATAAGTCCCTTAAATTATTTAAATTAACAACAAAAATTATTGTTGATAATGTCTAATTTCATATTTTCGCTGTAGTAAATTATTCCAGAAATAAAAAACCAAATATCTGTTTTCTAATCTCGACAACATTTGTGTCCGAGATTATAATACACGGGCTTTTTTCATGTATTTTTATTATAAAAGCAAGAAAAAGTATTTAATAAAGTATTCATAATATTCCAAACTGTTTTTCTTGTAAATTACTACATTATTAGCGGTTATATGGAAATTAACAATTTAGGTAACCCCAAATAATCACTGAAGCTTATGGATGTCAACGGGAAAATACTATCGTGTCTTAAAGACTATGTTCTCGTGTCAACTGGCGCACAAGCATTTTGTGATCAATTTGGTAAAGGTCTTACGACATTTAGTTTTGATTACAAGACTATACATTGCGGTATAAGTTCTTGTAAACAATATTGTATTGATAACGCTCCGAGAACCCGTATTATCCGAGATTCGGATTGTCGAGGAACAGTTTACATATGTTGTGCAGGTGACTTGTAGACCAAGTCGTTCTTGTAATCAATACTGTATTGATAACGCTCTGAGAACCCGTATGATCCGGGATTCGGATTTGCGAGGAACAGTTTGCATATGTTATGCAGGTGAACTGTAGTCCGAGTCGTATTATTTACATTTCATTTATACGTTTATTAAATTTTTGTTTATGTTCATTTACTTGTTTATGGTCATACTAGTTTAAGACTCGTGTAATACACGGGTTTTTTTTATGTATTTTAATATAAAAGCTAGAAAAATTATGTTATTTAATAAAGTATTCATAATATTCCAAATTGGTTTTCTTGTAAATTACTACATTGTTAGTGGATATTTGGATATTAGCAATTTAGGTAACCCAGAGCGTGGATATAGATCTAAGACTTTACATAGAAATATATAAAAAGACAAAACAACTATATCAAACTTAACAACCCATACAAAATTAAAACTATAATCCAAAATTTCGGATATCTGAAATGAAAACTTTTATCTAAAATTTCAGATATCTTAATTGAAAAGACTTAGTTAACATAATAGATATAACATAAAATCGTCAACACAAATTTTAGATATTTAAATTTGTGATATAACTAGTTATTGACAAATCTCTTAAATTACCTAAAGTAACAACAAAAATTATTGTCGAAAATGTCTAATTTCATATTTACGATGTAGTAAATTATTCCAGAAAATAAAAGAACCAAATAACTGTTTTCCAATCTCGACAACTAGGGTGTCCAAGATTGTAAACAACAAATAATAAAAACACAAAGAAATAATGTTTGCATTTGCTTATTTTATATTTTATCCTAATCTAGTTTTGATACAAGTTTAAGACCCGTGTAATACACGAGCTTTTTTCATGTATTTTTATTATAAAAGCAAGAAAAAGTAGGTTATTTAATAAAGTATTCATAATATTCCTAATTGGTTTTCTTTTAAATTACTCCATCAGTCTCACTTTTATTGTCCTCATTTGAATCTTTTATGTCTTTCTTTTGCAAGTTTGATCTTTAATATATTTGTTTCTGTTATATGATACTTGACGAAAAATATATGAATGGATTGATTTTTAAATATATTTTCATTGTATAATTTTCAGAAAGTATTATATAACACAAATAAAAATATTAAAGATCAATGTTGAAAAAGAAAGACTTTAAAAAGTCAAATGATGACAATAAAAGTGGGACGGAGGGAGTACTACATTATTTGCGGATATATGGATGTTGACAATTTAGGTAACCTAAATAATCACTAAACCTTATGGATGTCAACGGGAAGATACTATCGTGTCTCAAAGACTATATTCTCGTGTCAACTGGCGCACAAGCATTTTGTGATTAATTTGGTAAAGGTCTTACGACATTCAGTTTTGATTACAAGACTATACCTTGCGGTATAAGTTCTTGTAATCAATACTGTATTCATAACGTTTCGAGAACCCGTATTACCCGGGATTCAAATTATTCGGGAACAGTTTGCATATGTTGTGCAGGTGAACTGTAAACCGAGTCGTAATATTTACATTCGGATTATACGTTCATAAATTTTTTTGTTTACGTTCATTTACTTGTTTATGGTCATACTAGTTTAAGACCTGTGTAATACACGGGCTTTTTATGTATTTTTATTATAAAGCAAGAAAAAGTATGTTATTTAATGAAGCATTCATAATATTCCTAATTGGTTTTCTTGTAAATTACAACATTCTTAGCGGATATTTGAATATTGACAATTTAGGTAACCCAAATAATACTTGAGCATGGATATGGATCTAAGACATTTTCATAGAAATATAAAAAAAAGACAAAACAACTATATCAAGCTTAATAACCCATACAAAATTAAAACTATAATCCAAAATTTCGGATATCTAAATTGATTACTTTTATCTAAAATTCGAATATCTAAATTGAAAAGACTTAGTTAACATAATAGATATAACATAAAATCGTCAACAAAAAAAATTAGATATTTAAATTTGTGATATAACTAGTTATTGACAAGTTTTTAAATTAACAACAAAAAATATTGTCGAAAATGTATGATTTCATATTTTCGCTGTAGTAAATTATTCCATAAATAAAAGAACCAAATAACTGTTTTCCAATCTCGACAATAATTGTGTCAGAGATTGTAAACAACGAATGATAAAAACACAAAGAAATAATGTTTGCATTTGCTTATTTTATATTTTATCCTAATTTAGTTTTGATACTAGTTTAAGACCCGTGTAATAAACGGACTTTTTTCATGTATTTTTATTATAAAAGCAAGAAAAAGTATGTTATTTAATGAAGTATTCATAATATTCCAAATTGGTTTTCTTGTAAATTACAAAATTATTAGCGGATATTTGGATATTAACAATTTAGGTAACCCAAATAATCACTGAACGTTATAGATGTCAACGGGAAGGTACTATCGTGTCTTAAAAACTATATTCTCATGTCAACTGGCGCACAAGTATTTTTGATCAATTTGGTAAAGGTCTTACGACATTTAGTTTGATTACATGACTATACCTTGCGGTATAAGTTCTTGTAATCAATATTGTATTGATAACGTTCCGAGAACCCGTATTATCCGAGATTCGGATTGTCGAGGAATAGTTTGCATATGTTGCGTAGGTGAACTGTAAACTAAGTCGTAATATTTACATTCGGATTATACGTTCATTAATTTTTTGTTTATGTTCATTTACTTGTTTATGGTCATACTAGTTTAAGACCCGTGTAATACACGGGCATTTTTATGTATTTTTATTATAAAAGCAAGAAAAAGTATGTTATTTAATAAAGTATTCATAATATTCCTAATTGGTTTTCTTGTAAATTACTACATTATTAGCGGATATTTGGATACTGACAATTTAGGTAACCCAAATAATCACTGAACCTTATGGATGTCAACGTGAAGATACTATTGTGTCTTAAAGACTATATTCTCGTGTCAACTGGCGCACACGCATTTTTTGATCAATTTGGTAAAGGTCTTACGGCATTCAGTTTTGATTACAAGACTATACCTTGCGGTATAAGTTCTTGTAATCAATACTGTATTGATAACGCTCCGAGAACCCGTATTATCCGGGATTCGGATTGTCGAGGAACAGTTTGCATATGTTGTGCAGGTGAACTGTAAACCGAGTCGTAATATTTACATTCCGATTATACGTTCATTAATTTTTTGTTTATGTTCATTTACTTGTTTATGGTCATACTAGTTTAAGACCCGTGTAATACACGGGCTTTTTATGTATTTTTATTATAAAAGCAATAAAAAGTATGTTATTTAATAAAGTATTCATAATATTCCTAATTGGTTTTCTTGTAAATTACTACAATATTAGCGGATATTTGGATATTGACAATTTAGGTAACCCAAATAATACTTGAGCATGGATATGGATCTAAGACTTTACATAGAAATATATAAAAAAGACAAAACAACTATATCAAGCTTAACAACCCATACAAAATTAAAACTATAATCCAAAATTTCGGATATCTAAATTGAATACATTTATCTAAAATTTCGGATATCTGAATTGAAAACACATAGTTAACATAATAGATATAACATAAAATCGTCAACACAAATTTTAGATATTTAAATTTGTGATATAACTAGTTATTGACAAGTCATTTAAATTATTTAAATTAACAACAAAAATTATTGTCGAAATGTCTAATTTCATATTTTCGTTGTAGTAAATTATTCCATAAATAAAAGAACCAAATAACTGTTTTCCAATCTCGACAATAATTGTGTCCGAGATTGTAAACAACGTATGATAAAAACACAAAGAAATAACGTTTGCATTTGCTTATTTTATATTTTATCCTAATTTAGTTTTGATTCTAGTTTAAGACCCGTGTAATACACGGGCTTTTTTCATGTATTTTTATTATAAAAGAAAAAAAGTATTTAATAAAGTATTCATAATATTCCAAATTGGTTTTCTTGTAAATTACAACATTATTAGCAACGGGAAGATACTAACATGTCTTAAAAACTATATTCTCGTGTCAACTGGCGCACAAGCATTTTGTGATCAATTTGGTAAAGGTCTTACGGCATTTAGTTTTGATTACAAGACTATACCTTGCGGTATAAGTTCTTGTAATCAATATTGTATTGATAACGCTCCGAGAACCCGTATTATCCGAGATACGGATTGTCGAGGAACAGTTTGCATATGTTGTGCAGGTGAACTATAGACCAAGTCGTTCTTGTAATCATATTGTATCTATAACGCTCTGAGAACCCGTATGATCCGGGATTCGGATTGTCGAGGAACAGTTTGCATATGTTGTGCAGGTGAAGTGTAGACCGAGTCGTATTATTTACATTTCGATTATACGTTCATTAAATTTTTGTTTATGTTCATTTACTTGTTTATGGTCATACTAGTTTAAGACCCGTGTAATACACGGGGTTTCTTATGTATATTTATTATAAAAGCAAGAAAAAGTATGTTATTTAATAAATTATTCATAATATTCCTATTGGTTTTCTTGTAAATTACTACATTATTAGCGGATATTTGGATATTGACAATTTAGGTAACCCAGAGCATAGATATAGATCTAAGACTTTACTTAGGAATATATAAAAAGACAAAACAACTATATCAAACTTAACAACCCGTACAAAACTAAAACTATAATCCAAAATTTCGGATATCTGAAATGAAAACTTTTATCTAAAATTTCGGAAATCTGAATTGAAATTACATAGTTAACATAATAGATATAACATAAAATTGTCAACACAAATTTTAGATATTTAAATTTGTGATAAAACTAGTTAGTGACAAGTCTCTTAAATTATTTAAATTAACAACAAATATTATTGTCGAAAATGTCTAATTTCAAATTTACGATCTTGTAAATTATTCAAGAAATAAAAGAACCTAATAACTGTTTTCCAATCTCGGCAACAATTGTGTCCAAGATTGTAAACACCGAATGATAAAAACATAAAGAAATAATGTTTGCATTTGCTTATTTTATATTTTATCCTAATCTAATTTAGATACTAGTTTAAGACCTGTGTAATACAAGGGCTTTTTTCATGTATTTTTATTATAAAAGCAAGAAAAAGTTTGTTATTTAATAAAGTATTCATAATATTCCTAATTGGTTTTCTTGTAAATTACTATCTTATTAGCGAATATTTGGATATTGACAATTTAGGTAACCCAAATAATCATTTAACCTTATGGTTGTCAACGGGAAGATACTATCGTGTCTTAAAGATTATATTCTTGTGTCAACTGGCGTACAAGCATTTTTTTATCAATTTGGTAAAGGTCTTACGGCATTCAGTTTGATTACAAGATTATACCTTGCGGTATAAGTTCTTGTAATCACTATTGTATTGATAACGCTCTGAGAACCCGTATTATCTGGGATTCTGACTGTCGAGGAACAGTTTGCATAGGTGAATTGTCAACCGAGTCGTAATATTTACATTCGGATTATACGTTCATTAATTTTTTGTTTATGTTTATTTACTTTTTTATGGTCATACTAGTTCAAGACATGTGTAATACACGGGCTTTTTTTTATGTATTTTTACTATAAAAGCAAGAAAAAGTATGTTATTTAATAAAGTATTCATAACATTCCTAATTGGTTTTCTTGTAAATTACTACATTGTTTGCGAATATTTGGATATTGACAATTTAGGTAACCCAAATAATCACTGAACCTTATGGATGTCAACGGGAAGATACGATCGTGTCTTAAAGACTATATTCTTGTGTCAACTGGCGCACAAGCATTTTGTGATCAATTTGGTAAAAGTCTTACAGCTTTCAGTTTTGATTACAAGACTATACCTTGTGGTATAAGTTCTTGTAATCAATACTGTATTGATAATGTTCCGAGAACCCGTATTATCCAGGATTCGGATTGTCGAGGAACAGTTTGCATATGTTGTGCAGGTGAACTGAACCGAGTCGTAATATTTACATTCGGATTATACGTTCATTAGATTTTTGTTTACGTTCATTTACTTGTTTATGGTCATACTAGTTTAAGACCTATGTAATACACGGGCTTTTTATGTATTTTTATTACAAAGCAAGAAAAAGTATGTTATTTAATAAAGTATTCATAATATTCCTAATTGGTTTTCTTGTAAATTACTACATTATTAGCGGATATTTGGATATTGACAATTTAGGTAACCCAAATAATACTTGAGCAATGATATGGATCTAAGACTTTACATAGAAATATGTAAAAAAGACAAAACAATTATATCAAGCTTAACAACCCATACAAAATTAAAACTATAATCCAAAATTTCGGATATCTAAATTGAATACTTTTATCTAAAATTTCAGATATCTGAATTGAAAAGACTTAGTTAACATTATAGATATAACATAAAATCATCAACACAAGTTTTAGATATTTAAATTTGTGATATAACTATGTTATTAGAACAATTCCTTAACTTTATATTTTTTTTTATATTTTTTTTTTTATAATTTTTTTCTTTTTTTTTTTTTTTTTTTTATTTTTTTTTTTTTTGGTATTAATTTAGTTTTATTTTTGATTATTCTTTTTTTTATTTTTTGTTATTTTTTTTTTTTGTTTATTTTATTATTTTATTTTTTATTATTAATTATTATATTTTTTTTTTTTTAATTTTTTTTTTTTTTTTATTATTTTTTAATTTTTTTATATTTTTGATTTTTTGTTTTTTTTTTTTTTTATTTTAATTATTTTAATTTTTTTTTATTTTTTATTTTTTTTTTTATTATTTATTTTTTTGCATTTTTGTTTTTTTAATATTTTTTTTTATATTTTTTTTTTTAAAAAAAAAAATTAACAACAAAAATTATTGTCGAAAATGTTTAATTTCATATTTCGTTGTAGTAAATTATTCTAGAAAAAAAAGAACCAAATAACTGTTTTCCAATCTCGACAACAATTATGTCCGAGATTGTAAACAACGAATGATTAAAACACAAAGAAATAATGTTTGCATTTGCTTATTTTATATTTTATCCTAATTTAGTTTTGATACTAGTTTAAGACCCGTGTAATACACGGGCTTTTTTCATGTATTTTTATTATAAAAGCAAGAAAAAGTATGTTATTTAATAAAGTATTCATAATATTCCTAATTGGTTTTCTTGTAAATTACTACATTATTAGCGGATATTTGGATTAGACAATTTAGGTAACCCAAATAATCACTGAACCATATGGATGTCAACGACAAGATACTATTGTGTCTTAAAGACTATATTCTCGTGTCAACTGGCGCACAAACATTTTGTGATCAATTTGGTAAAGGTCTTACGGCATTTAGTTTTTGATTAAAATATATAACCTTGTGTAAATAAGTTATTGTAATCAATATTGTATTGATAACGCTCCGAGAACCCGTATTATCCGGGATTCAGATTTTCGAGGAACACTTTGCATATGTTTTGCTGGTGAATTGTAGACCAAGTCGTTCTTGTAATCATTACTAAATTGATAACGCTCCAAGAACCCGTATTATCCGGGATTCGGATTGTCAAGGAACATTTGCATATTTTGTGTAGGTGAACTGTAGACCGAGTTGTTTTTTTTACATTCCGATTATAGTTCATTAATTTTTTGTTTATGTCTATTTACTTGTTTATGGTCATACTAGTTTAAGACCCGTGTGATACACGGTTTTTTTATGTATTTTTATTATAAAAGCAAGAAAAAGTTTGTTATTTAATAAAGTATTCATAATATTCCTAATTGGTTTTCTTGTAAATTACTACATTATTAGTGGATATTGACAATTTAGGTAACCTAGAGCATGGATATAGATCTAAGACTTTACATAGAAATATATAAAAAGACAAAACAACTATATTAAACTTAACAACCCATACAAAATTAAATCTATAATCCAAAATTTCGGATACCTGAAATGAAATCTTTTATCTAAAATTTCGGATATCTGAATTGAAAAGACTTAGTTAACATAATAGATATAACATAAAATCGTCAACACAAATTTTAGATTTTTAATTTTGTGATATAACAGTTGTTGACAAGTCTCTTAAATTGTTTAAATTAAGAACAAAATTTATTGTAAAAAATGTCTAATTTCATATTTACGATGTAGTAAATTATTCCAGAAATAAAAGAACCAAATAACTGTTTTCCAATCTCGACAACAATTATGTCCAAGATTGTAAACACCGAATGATAAAAACACAAAGAAATAATGTTTGCATTTGCTTATTTTATATTTTATCCTAATCTAGTTTTGATACTATTTTAAGACCCGTGTAATACACGGGTTTTTTCATGTATTTTTATTATAAAAGCAAGAAAAAATATGTTATTTAATAAAGTATTCATAATATTCCTAATTGGTTTTCATGTAAATTACTACATTATTAGCGGATATTTGGATATTGACAATTTAGATAATCCAAATAATCACTGAACCTTATGGATGTCAACGGGAAGATATTATCGTGTCTTAAAGACTATAATCTCCTGTCAACTGGCGCACAAGCATTTTGTGATCAATTTGGTAAAGGTTTGTAATCAATACTGTATTGATAACGCTCCGAGAACTCGTATTATCCGGGATTCGGACTTTCAAGGAACAGTTTGCATATCATGTACAGGTGAACTGTAAACCGAGTCGTAATATTTACATTCGTGATTATACGTTCATTAATTTTTTGTTTATGTTCATTTCTTTGTTTATGGTCATACTAGTTTAAGATCCGTGTAATACACGGGCTTTTTTATGTATTTTTATTATAAAAGCAAGAAAAAGTATGTTATTTAATAATGTTTTTATAATATTCCTAATTGGGTTTCTTGTAAATTACTACATTATTAGCGGATATTTGGATATTGACAAGTTAGGTAACCCAAATAATACTTGAGCATGAATATGTATCTAAGACTTTGCATAGAAATATATAAAAAGTCAAAACAACTATATCAAGCTTAACAACCCATACAAAGTTAAAACTATAATAAAAAATATCAGATATCTGAATTGAAAACTTTTATCTAAAATTTCGGATTTGAAAAGACTTAGTTAACATAATAGATATAACATAAAATCGTCAACACAAATTTTAGATATTTAAATTTGTGATATAACTAGTTATTGACAAGTCCCTTAAATTATTTAAATTAACAACAAAAATTATTGTCGAAAATGTCCAATTTCATATTTTCGCTTTAGTAAATTATTCTAGTCATTCACTTATAAGAAACCAGGAGCACTACATAATCTTTAGAGTTAAGTATATTTTTGGTCCCTGTGGTTTGGTGCATTTTCTCACTTTTGGTCAAAAAATAAAAAAAAAGTTTGGTTTTGATCCAAAACACATAGGTTCGGTCCACTTTTGGTCCAAAAAGACATAGTTTTCGTTACACTTTTTGGGCCAAAAGGTAACATAGTTTCGGTTCACTTTTAGTCCAAAAATTTTATGCAAATTCAAGGGATAGGACTAAAAGTGACAAAACTATGTTTTTGGACCAAAAGTGAAATTTTTTTGAATTTTGGACCAAAAGTGAACTCGCACCAAACCACAAGGACCAAAAATGTACTTAACTCTAATCTTTAACATAAGCATCAAAACAAGAAGAGTAAATTATCCGATAATTAAACATCTAAAACGTAAAACGCAAACTCGACAACTATAACGCAAATCCTTTCAAGTACTCAGGATCTCTTTTACCTGTTAATTTCAACAAAACGTTACTAACTACTTTTGATTCATTACTTTTAAGATGCATTATTAGAGCCTTTATACATCTCAATAGTAAGATGCATTATTTAAATGCGTTTCTCTGACAATATTAGACATGCAGCGACATTTTGTACCGGAAATCGTTGAATCGTCAGGTGGAAAAATAAATTTCTTTTTATCGAGGAGCTCCAATAAGTAGTCGATATCCAATATCAACCACGAGGTATTTTGCTCAGCAAATGTTCGATTAAACAACCATAGGTCTTTTTGAGGGACTATGGTTTCAACGGGATCAAATTCAACTAAAGCTGAGCTACCATCGGTCTCAGGTATAGTATATAGAGACCGAGCAATATAGATTTAAGTGCAACTTATCATTCCATAATTACCTGGCTTGGTTTTTTAAGTCATTTAACTAAGTATAATGAAATCAGATTGCAGTTTTGTTTTGTAAAGGTGGTCGTATATAAATTCCAGCTCTCTCTTTCTGATTATAGTTTGTTTATGGTTGAGTAGAATCATAAAAATTCGGTATATAGTGGGTGTTTTGATTAGCTTATCCATAAGTTCCCTAACTAAGCTAATGAAAACGAATAAGTCATGCGATAATCTTCATTAGCTTAGCAAATTTACCCTATACCATCCTCTTTAGTATTTACCTAAAAATTGATGTGACATTTGCAGAATAAAAGAACCAAATAACTGTTTTTCAATCTCGACAACAATGGTGTCCGAGATTATAAACAACGAATGATAAAAACACAAAGAAATAGTGTTTGCATTTGCTTATTTCATATTTTATCCTAATTTAGTTTTGATAAGCGGAAAGAACAATAGAAATTAACAATAAGTTAATAACATAAAAAATAAACCTAAAACATAACATTTCATGATGAGACATGACGCGCTCTTCATCAACATTAACGACAACACGAGCCACATGTTTCTTTTAGTTTTTACATGACGTACTAAAACCGAAAGTCAATCTACATCGCCAAGGATTAGCTTATATGACATCTCTCACCTAAAAATCGACTATTAGTTAAAGACTCACTATTAGTTAAAATAACAAAGATTGATTAAATTTAGCCTAGATCATATATACAACAATCGACATGTAATTTGTTGCTTGCATACTTACAAGTTACACCAACTTATTATATAGATTGAGATCCTCAAGTTTGAATGAACATGATCAGTTTTGTTATCTCACAAATAAAGCAGCGGAACTTATAAAGGGACTTGGTTTTTCTTTTGTTTGTGAGACATCATCATCCTGAGAGAACATTAATCCTTACTATCATTTCATTTAAATGCGTTTGTGATTTTACCTATCTTTTAGTAAAGGTATCAAGATTATACGTGTTGTTTCCATAAGAGATCGTTTCAGGAATTTCATTACTTTTATCGACATTCTACAATCATTTTTAGGATCTGTGTACATGTACACCATGAAGGTTAAGTTGTGAGAATGAAAAATATTGTAATAGCGGTAGAATCTCTCGAGCATCGCAAAAATAGAAGATTTTGTGAAACACATATTTGTACTAATTCGTTTAGCGGGTTTTTTAACAATCAAACCCGCGCTATATAACTAAAAGCCATTTTTAAATATGAAACGAGCTACTAATGTTTATATCATAGTTTTCCTTATCTCAAGCTACATGGTGTTCAAATGCTCATTTTTATGCGAACCAATTTCATTTTATAAGAAATTAATACGTGTAGAGTTTAGAAAGGTAACATTTTTAACTTTAGTTACCCAGTTCCGACAAAAATATAGTTCTTCAACTATATGAGCTCAAGGTATCGTTGACCCATCTTGCTCAAGCCGTGGTGTAAAGTGCTTTTTCTTTTCCATAACACCAAAATTCACCGCAACACCAAAACACCCGTCCCTTCATAACATTAAATTTCTGGTGCCGTCGTAAAAATAAATAAATAATTAAACGTGAAAACACGAAAACGCGAGCCATGGTGCGGTCTCTGGCATCGTCGTTTCGCGTTTTTCGAAATCATTTGGGCTGGTTGTAACGGCTCAGGACACGAAAACGCGAGACGGGGTATGGTTGTGGCACCGTTGGGTGACGTTTTTCGGGACCATTTACTTGACGTGATGACTCATGATACCTTAAGCTCTAATTATCCTAAAAGGTTAACCTAACAAAAAAGGTGATTGATTAAACTTATTTATAAAAGGTGTTTGTTTCAGCATGTTTGTAATCATATAAATTTATTTGACTTGATTTATAATTTACTAGTCATACAATTTCGTTTATTTACTTATAAACTTAAAATAAGACTAAGAGTAATCCGACTTTTTCATTTGGTCGGTCTCCACAAGACTCAGCCGAACCCTCCACTGCCTAGCTTTTTAACCAACCAAACCCACCCAACCTTTTCATTTGTTTGGGCTGACCGAAAAATTGAAAGAAAAAAAGCAAAAATTTGATGGTTCCCTCCTATCTAATACTCATTATGATGGCCCCCTCCCCTTTATATAGCTGAAAATATGGTGGTCACTGATCGGGTCACGATTATTCATATTTTTATACTAAAAATACCCTCGTTTAAGCTAAAATCAGCAACAAAGTTACGGTTTCTATTGCGAATTTTACGTCTTTTCTTATTTTATTATCAAAGTACCGTTCGAGAATTTTTGGAGCCAATAATGAGCAATCGGGATATAAAGTGAAGATTAAAGAGAAGATATTAATTTGAAGATGATCATTATTGAAGTTTTGAAGATTAATGAGATGATTAGAAGATAATTTGATATTTTGAAAAATTTATGAAGCCCAAGATTCAAGCCCAAAATTTTATTTAAGATTATTAGTCTAAGTATGATTCAAGCTAAAAACCCAAAATACACATGAAAGATGACAACTTTATTCAAGCTTCTCATCCCACAATGCAACTATGCTTAATATATTATCAGCTTGAAAATTAAATCCATGGCTAAGGCCTATTTGGTTAATTTTTTCATTAAGTCATGTTTAACTAACAGATGACTTAATATGAATACCCTTAATTTTATCACTTATTATTTTAAATAATTTATTTTTATTAAGTTAAAAACAAACAAATTTTCACATAACTTAATAAATTAAGTTTTTCCAAATTAAGTCAATTAAGTTAAAATCAAACACCAACCGAGACTAGTCAAACAAATGGCAACATCAAAAGCAAATTGCATAAATCCTATCCCCACGTGATAGTCCCATATCATCCGAATCAACAAAATATAGCCACCTGTCCAACTCACACGCTCCATTTCATTTCAATTCAAATTTTTGATAGGGTACCCTATTGGTACCTCTTAGTCACTAAATAGTGCTAAAAGGTATAAAAGATTTCTTTTGTATCATTCATTTTACAGTGCAACGTGATTTTTTAACAGTTACTGTTTCGTAATTTTTGATAATTTCATACTTTTGACCTGTTAAACTTTATATTTTTCGTTCCGTTTTTTCTGTGTCACAGTTTTTTAACATATACAAAACTATAAAAATACAAAAAAATAAAATACAAAAAAAAACCGCAAAAAACCTGAAGGCTACAAATGGGTGTTTCAGGGTTAGGTTATAAATATCCTTATATTATTTGTACCTTTTATATTTTTTGGTCTTTTAATTTTTTTTAAATTTTATTTTATTTTTGTAATTTTGTTTATGTTATAAAACTGTGAAACGGAAAGTGCAGAATTAAAATTATAAAGTTTAACTAGTCAAAAGTATTAAACTAATGAAAAATACGAAACAAAAACTGATAAAAAAAACTACGTTGCACTGTAAACAGGAAGACAAAATAGTAATTTCTGGTACTTTTTTTACCTTTCTGTTGGGTCAAGAATACCAATAGTAGTACCCTTCAAAATTTTGATATGGCTTATGTTATATGTACCCTCCTGAAATACCATTTGTACCCCTCTGGTTTTTTGCGTTTTTCTGTGGTATTTTTTTTTTATATATAATTTTGTATATGTTATAAAACTGTGACACGGAGAAAACGAAACGAAAAATATAACGTTTAACAGGTCAAAAGTATGAAACTGTCAAAAATTACGGAACAAACTCTGATAAAAAAACTGTATTGCACTGTAAAAAAAGAGGTACAAAAAGAATCTTTTGTACCTTTTGGCACTATTGAATGGGCCAAGTTTACCAATAGTTACCCTTTTGATATAGTGTCGTTGCTTGTGGGGCCAGGTCTGCCAACAGTCAGTGAATGTTCCATCTGCTATTTAATGATTATCAAAGATAGTCGTTCAAGCTATATGCGAAGTACGTTGCAACTATATTTTTTTTCTCTTTTAAATAACTTTGGTTGTCAAGACACGAGACACAACACATAGAGGGGGATCAGTTATCATTTTATTTTGGGTACCCCTATTGGTACCCCTGGCCCACTCAATAGTGTCAAAAGGTACAAAAGATTTCTTTTGTACCTTCTTTTTTACAGTGCAACGCAGTTTTTTATCAGTTTTTGTTTCGTAATTTTTGACAGTTTCATACTTTTGACCTGTTAAACGTTATATTTTTCGTTCCGTTTTCTCCGTGTCACAGTTTTATAACATATACAAAATTATAAAAATAAAAAATAAAAAAATACCACAGAAAAAACGCAAAAAACCAAAGGGGGTACAAATGGTGTTTCAGAGGGGTACATATAACATAAGCCTTTTATTTTTCTGCAACTTTACTTTAGTATAATTTTATACCTATGTTTTTCCGATGTTTTTTATCTTTTTAATTTTTTTAATCTTTATAATTTTGTTTATATTATAAAACTGTGAAACTGAAAGTGCTAAAAAAAATTATAAAATTTAACAAGTCAAAAGCATGAAACTGTCAAAAAATACGGAACAGAACCTGATATAAAAGTGCGTTATACTGTAAAATGAGGGTACAAAAGTAATCTTTTATACTTTTTTAGTACTTTTAGGTGGGGCAGGGTACAAAAGTATATTTTATTTGGCTTATGTTATTGGTACCCCCCTAAAAAGCCGTTTGTACCCCCCTGGTTTTTCCGGTTTTTTTCGTTTTTTTATTTTATTTTTATTTTTATAATTTTGTATATGTTATAAAACTGTGACACGGAAAATACAAAATGAAAAATATAAAGTTTAACAGGTCAAAAGTATGAAACTGTCAAAAATTACGGAACAGAAACTGATAAAAAACGGTGTTGCACTGTAAACTAGGAGACAAACTGACCCGAAAGTACAAAACATTTGTACTTTTTGTGGGGTAGGGGGTACCAATAGTAGCACCCATTTTGTTTTGTACGAGGATCGAACACAGTTTCAACAAGTTTTCTTTTAATAATATCATTTCTTTTGTTGTTTTAGAAATGAA
>BQNB010107754.1:0-23100 GCA_026074375.1 Tanacetum coccineum | reverse complement strand
ATTCGGGGCCTTCAAAAAACTGTACTTTTTCCTTGTTGCTAAAACATAGGAACTTTGTCTCCCTCATCTTGTCTTCAACCGTAACAACAAAAATCTTATCGTCCTTGTTCTCCTTCTTGTCTCTACCGACGAGGACCACAAAAGCAAATAAGCTAACCTCGAAAATAAGCTTTTTAATAAGCTTTAAAATTAGCTTTAAAAAGAAGCTACGTCAAATAAGTTAACCCAGAAAGCAAATAAGCTCGAAAAGATTGGTAAAGAAAGTGGGAAACAAAAATCAATGAGAAACAAAACCACAAGTAGAATTTGTATAAAAGAAAACGTAGCCACGTGAAGCTATTATCTCACACTCTAAATATTTTAGGCTAATAAATCTTTTGTACCAAGACAGAACGAAGACTTTTTGGATCAAAAGTAAGTAAAAAATAAGCCGAGCCTAAGAGCAATAGAATAAGACAAAATAAGATAAGAAATAATAAGGCTCCCAATAAGCTCGGAATAAGCTACAAAACAACCACAAATAATCACTAAACCCACCCGTGGCGAGTGATACCAAATGTTATCCCATAAACTTAACCCATGTCACAACAATAAGCCATACCAATAAGAAATAAGCTAGAAAAGGAGAAAAGAAAAATGGAAGATTTATTAGAGAGAGAAAGTAGAGAGTGGAAGATTACACACACATACAAGTGTAAGAAATGGTAACCAACAACCTCTCCATGTGTGGAGACGATCCTATTTATAGTCTCATACCCACATGATGTGTATGGACTTACTTCTTGGGCCGGGCTTGGCTTATCTTGGGCTTTGAGCCTGAAACATGGACAATATTAGATTACAATCCAAGCTTGTTAAACCCGACTAGCCTATTACTTAACAAGACTAATTACGACTAATAAGACCGATAACATTCTTGTTTGACTTATATAAAATTAAGGCTAACATATGTCTATTCCGTCGTTACAGCCATGCATGCATGTCTTAGCTGCCTCGTTGGTTTACGACTTTTGGTGAAAGTTATAAGATTCCTACCCAATATCATTCTTCATCCTAACCGTTGGTTAAATTCGAATGAGGATGTGATCGAACACACATGTATATTCCGTTGTTACGGCCATGTATGTGTGCTTTAGCTGCCTTGTTGGAGTGGTACTTCTGGTAAAAGATTGTAGAATGATTAACTATAACACCCCGTGTTTTCAAGTCATTAACGACGTTGATAAATCTACAATGTATCTTTTGTATTGTCGTGTTTGCTTTAAATCATAAACGTTAAGTTAAATCGCGTACGTCAAAAATTAGCGTTCAATGTAAACGGGCATCAAACCATCAAACATGTACATCAAGCAAGTATTAAATAATTATTTTGAGAATAATTATGGTCTTTATTTATTTTATTTTTATTGGTTACGTAAAATTTCTACGTTTCGCGATAAAATACGTTTAGGGATTCCCGGAACCACCAAAACTTTTCTACGCTTCAACAAATACCCACTTTTATACCCAATACATAAAAGTTACAAAAATATATCATATGTATCATACATAGGCCGAATTTGTTGCAATTTATACAAAGATATATGAGAAAAATCTTACAAGTTGGTCTTTGTACTTCACTACACCATTAAACCTAGCCATACCTTGTTTCTTTGACCAAGACCAACTTCCCTAAGACCCTCATCTTGTTCTTGACCACTATTGCATTCTTTTTGACCAACTAACTCTTATATGTGCAAGTATTCAAGGAGAGATAGCACATAGATAGCATAACACTTTACAAAAATCAAAAATCTCTTCCTTTGTCCTCTCATATAGCCACGGCAAACATACACCTCTTTAAGCAATCCATACCTTGATTTTCTAAGAGCATACACACATACACACATCCTTCCTAAGATATACTAAGGTATTTGCAAGCCTTGGTTAACCATTTGCAAGTGTTGAAGCAATAAATCAAGATTAGGGTTTATTTGGAAAATTAGGGTTTCATATTGTGCAAGCTTGGGTTTAAAGTCTAAACAAGGGTTTAGCACATATTTCTCATCATCATCATTCATCACTAAGGTTACCTAAAACCTTTATCTTTTCATTTTCATGATTTTATATGCATATGATGTTTTATATAGAAAAATCACCATTTAAGACTTTTTAACATGTAAAAAGGATTTTTACTTATAATTATGGATTTGTTCACTTTTAAACATGTTATGATGTTAATGAGATCATGTTAAAATGGATGTAAAAGGATTGTACCATGTTGTTTTGGTGTAAAAATGGATAAATACAAATTAGGGTTTATAAAGTTAACTTAATATGTTACAAGTAAAAGAAATGCAAATGACATATTAATCTTGTTTATGGACTTTTAGTGATGTTATATGATCACATAATAATATGTTATATTGGAAGATATATCTTGTACACACTTGGTTATGTTATAAAAAGTTCAAGTAGGAACTTGTAGTTAAAAGGTACTTAAGTAAAGTTTATGTTTTCATGAGATGTTTATGACTTGTACATCTTGGTAACTTGGACAAATAGACAATATATGGAACTATGGACTCTAATATATGTATGATATATAACATATATGCTATATAAGATTTGTGGTAGAATACAAAAGTGGGAAAGTATAAAAATAAGGTAGTTATGGACTTAACAAAGCCATTCAAATTTCTGTCCAAAATTCGAAAATAAACATATCCACTTTATATTTTTATAAAATATTACGTCTCATGACGATTCCAAAAAGCTAAAAAACTTGAAAAACGGATAAATAACGAAAACGTTACGGTAAAAACAAGTTATACGATAAATAAACAGATTTATAAAAGAATTTTTATAAAACAATTTATAAAAATTATATAAAACCAGCAGTTTGGTATTTTAACTGATTCACATATTTTTTGGATTCCTATTGATTAAGATACGAAATTTTCAATTAATAATCGAATGAGATAATGAATTTAGTGAGTTTACGATCAATTAATACTTTTATAAAACTATTTTTATAAAAGTTACTATTCATGACAGAAACATTTATTTTTGTAAACCTCATAAATAAATAGAACTTTCAATTACGAGAACGTGCTTTGAAAAGTAGTGAATGCTAAAAACAGAGCTATAACGAATAAAATACGACGTTTACGGGTTTTACGATAACTAAAACTATAAAAATAACTTTATAACTGGTGTAAACAGTAAAAAGTACTGTTCATCAGAGGATCAAATTATGATAACTCGTCCTAATACGAAAGCGTGGGCATAAGAAACGTCATACAAAAAAAAAAAAAAAAAAAAAAAAAAAAAAAAAAAAAAAATGAAAAATGATAAAAAAAAAAAAAAAAAAAAATAAAAAAAATCGGGGCTTTAACGCGAAAGTTACTGCTAGTTTTTACGGGACAACGTAATTATAAAACGTATATAACTTATAAAACAATTTTTCCAAAACAATTAGATGGTGATTAGCTATATAGAATTATGCATGGTAGTAGTTAACAGTGTGATTAGTACTTATACGACCTTAATTTAAATAGGTTGCATCTGATCGATTTGCGTGACGCATTATCTGTGATATACTTGTTATTCGCTCACTCAAGGTGAGTTCATAGCCCCACGTTTTACATGCTTTTGTTTTATAAGTTTTTAGGGTGAGAAACATGCAATGTTTTACAACTGTACACAAGTGGATACTTTTACATTATGATTACGTGTTGCCTATGTTGCGATAACCCTAGTTGAGCCCATTATCATGAATTGTCAGTTACTGGATTGTGAGCGCGAATGTTATGAATAGATCTATTGGGATTGACATCCCCGTTCGGGTGATTAGCTATCACTGGGCAAATGAATGTATACCATGTCGAACGTAGGATGTTGCGGGTCCTAGAACTTCACATACGGGCAATGTAGGCAATTTATATGGTATTCATTTATGTCGAGCTTCAGTGTCATAAGCTTAGGGCAACATAATTACATTTATATGATGTCTGCATCTCTTGTATTATCATACACTTGGGAAATCTTGTAGTCCTACAATATATGATTTATCAAACCTATGAATTCATCAACATTATTGTTGACGTTTTAAAGCAATATTTTTCAGGGGATCAGTAAGCACTAGGTGCAAGGGATACATTGGTGGTTTTGATTTGGATATCATGCATTAAAATTTTTGTCGCATTACATTTTGTATAACTGTTTTGGGCTAGAAATCTTTGTATTTTGAACAAGTGGACAAGTGAAGCTTCGGCTTATGTAACAAATACTTTGTTAAATCCAATGTATTAGTTTTAAACGACTTTTTGGTCGTTCTATATACATCTTGTGTTATTGATCTATGAAGTAACACGCCCCAGACCCTTATTCCGCTGCGACCCAATTTAGGGGTGTTACAGATTGGTATCAAGAGCCAAGGTTATAGAGAACCAGGTCAAATGTTTTTGCTGGACTATAACCGTTTTCAAACATCGAATTCATACAAAGGGGTTTTACACGGGACATACATATGTGAAATACAATCATGCATACGCACTCAATTGTTGCTTTAGTTGGTTGGACTAATGCATTCATAATTAGATTATACATGTTATGTTATAAATGTATATTACTATAGAGTTTATATTAAATACTAATATAGGTATTTTCGAATTTTCAGATTCAGTCATGTCAGATTATGATGAATTTGGGGGTTAACATTAACGGAGGTTTCAGCCATTTAAGGGTTTATCAGACATAGGATCACCGAGAGCCGATGATCACGAGTACCTTGAGCTGCCTGGGATGCTAGAGGACCCATACGTGGAGGCCGCTCTTCAGGCCCCACCCTTTCCAGATTACGTGCCTGACCCTAAGGAGCCAGAGCAGGCACACTTCGCCAGATTATGTTTCCAGTCCCAAAGAATGCCTGATGATTGAGATTGTTGTGAGGATCAGGGGCCCAATTGCTGAGGATGCCCTCACCCACTGCTCAGTCACCTGACTATGTGCCGGAGTCTGATCCTGAGGCAGACCCAGAGGAGGATGACGATGAGGACCCCGAGGAGGATCCTGTTGACTATTCTGCTAATGGAGGAGATAACGAAGATGATGAGGATGAGCCATCGGAGGAGGATGAGGATGATGATGTTGACATAGAGGCTGATGAGGTTTGAGGGATGAGGAGGAGCACCAGCTCCTGAACGACTTTGTTGTTGTTCTGATTTACCAGCTACTAATTCGGCTACCGATATAAGGAGTGACAGAGCCGATCGAGACTGATGGTCTGTGAGGGCCTCACCACCACCACACATGCTACCGTGTGACAGCTAGGATTTCTATTCAAGCTCTAGTTCCTACACCAGTTGGTCTGATGCAAGAGGTTACCAGACTCTTCGCTTTATCTACCTTCTACCATCATCACCAAATCTCCCCATGGTTTCACAAACTTTTCCAGATACTTATCCATCACTCACCACTATCACCACACTCACCTATGTTATCACCAGCACACACCTCTTAGCCCATATCGTTCATTGGTATCGAGCTGATATGATCCGGATGAGAGTGAGCTTACATACTTCCCATTCTCTACAATTACCACCAACTTCATACTCTCCCTACCGACAGATGCACCATCATTAGGGATACCACCACCCTTGCCCATATCAGTTCCTACTTCATCACCACCATTGCTATTACCCTCTGTTAGTCGTAGGGAGGACAGATCCGAGGTTACCTTACCACTCGAAGAGGTAGTATCGCTCTTTGGTCCTGGATACAATGGTAAGATGAGAGCTCATATGCGGATGCTGCTAGACCGGCTTGAGGTCTTAATGCAGACTATGGCTTTTTAGCTACTATGTTAGGGTGGATTCAGGCAGTTTGATCCGGAGGAGAGAGGTTGGATATAGGATCACCGCTCGTAGGACGATGATAGTTAAGACCCTTCAGGGTTGGCACCTAGTTAGTTACTTGACACGGAATTGGGGATTCGAAATATGACAGCATTTGAGACTAGGGTTAGGCAAGACACGGATGAGATTTATACGAGGTTGGACGATGAGCAGAGTCGGAGACAGCTATTGGCTGGTCGACACAATATGTTGTTTAGAGACAAACGAGCACATGCATATATACGTCATCTGATAGAGACAGAGGCTAGATTGTCCCGAGAGGCTTAGAGTGCGATCGATGGATGTGAGTGATATTGCCCGCGGAGAGGTATGTCACAGCGCACTACTTTATTGGGTCAGATTGTCAGAGATTTATGGTTCGCATGCTGTTGATGCAAGGAGACAGCTGTGATTTTCAAGAGATAGCTGAAGGCCTGACCAGAGGAGATCATGCAGAGATGAGAGAGTGAGGACAGCCATAATCATACCCGACAGCAGCAGCTTTTACAAACATTGACAGTGAGGCAGTCATTTTACAGGGACCAGGAGACCACGCTTCTAGGGACAGGTGGAGCATACAGGGACAGGTTGCCACACTACTGGGATTGCAGGGAACGTTGGAGGTTAGAGTCCTGCCACTGAGCAGAGCTACCAGAGGAGGCTATGGTACAGTTCATAGACTTAGATCATGTATTGGTCTCTTACCAGTCATTTTGTTTATAGCATACTAAGTATTAGAGGTTTAATCCGGCTTGTAAAGCTTTAGTGTATGTTTTATTTTGTTACCTAATCGTTATGATCACTTTGTATCTGAAAACCCATTGTATGTATGTTTTTCAAAATTTATATATGGATGGTTGTATATGTCACGTTGTAATCGAAATTTGTTTATTAAATGAATGTCAATTTGGTTATATCATTGTTGCTTAAATTCAGTTGTATATTTCACTGTTTGATGTGATCCACTTTATTATCATGTATAGTCATGTCATGGTTATGATTTAATGAAATCTAAGGGTTTTGTATTTTCTTGTAAATTGAAGAAAAATGGCACCAAAACGACCACAAGGTCAACACCTGGTCACAACTAACCACTTAGCCCCAACAGAAACACCACCACATCGGTCATAATGCCCAACTTCAGGCATATGATAGGACCAAGGTGGTCAATGTCGCTTTGGCAGCAGTTAATGCAAACAGGGAATGGCCGCGGATGACGCCACACTTCGGGACTTAGGGTGGCAGAAGGATGAAAGCTGTGTTCCGAGTATGCACTTACCAAGACTTTATGAAGTGCAAACCTCTATATTTCAAAGGTACTGAGGGAGTTGTTGAATTAACTCAATGGTTTGAAAGGATAGAGACTGTTTTCCGCATAAGCATTGCTATGTGGAAAATCAGTAAATTAAGTTGTCTCATTGATATCCTCTCTTAGCAGGTGCTTAACATGGTGGAATTCCCTTGTTTGACTGCAGTCATGATATTTTGCATATGCAATGACATTGGCCGATCTGAGAAAGAAAAAAAACTGACATGTACTGTTCCAATGGATACGAGATGAAAAAGCTCAGAGGCTTATTTGTAGAATTTGAAAGTGTAAGGGTAATGATGTGATATGTAAAACCAACTTTCCAGGAAACTTAGCATGCTGTGTGTTAGGATTGTTTCCGGAGGAGATTGACAGATGAAGGTCGTCGGGCGGATTAACTCGACATAATCCATGGAAACATTGTATCACATCATAGCAAAAAACCATGTATATAAGAGGCTGTTGGATGGCACTGATATAAGGATAAGAAAGTCATCACCATTGGCTGATAGATACGGATGAGACAAAAAGGAAGTTTGAAACATTCCGAAACAATCAAAACACAACTACAGCACAAGATGACAGAACACTGGCAGGGACTTATACTACAGAGTCTGGTGAAAGAAGCCATACGGGGATCTAAAACCCTATGCGCTATATTTAACTATCACCATGCAGGGTCTGTGTGTCTCCAATATGCACAAATGTTACAAAGTTCGGCCTTTCGATCGTGGAAATGTAGGAGTGCAGGGAAATGCCAACAATACTAACAATCAGAGGGGTACTGGGTCAGGCTAGAAACCTACTTGCTTTGAGTGTGGAGTTTCTAGGACATTCAAGAGGGATTTCCCAAAGCTGTAAAGAACAACAAAAACCATGGAAATACAAGTTGAGGTATCGGACAGGGTATCCATAAACAAAGTGTATGTGGTGGGACTTGTAGGGGACAACCTTGATTCACTATCGTGGAGGGTACATTCTCTTCTAACACACCGCTCATGCTTCTTTATTATCTTGATACTTAGTGCCGATAGGAGGTTTGTGTTACAGACATTTAGTTCTCAAATGGATATCACGCCATCTATCTTAGATCACTATTATGATGTCGAACTAGCTGACGGTAGGATAATTGGGTTAAACACAATCCTTGGGGTTGCACATTAAATCTCCTAAACCACCCATTCAACATAAAATTTAATGCCCCGTTGAACTTGGTAGTTTAACGCTATAATTGGATGGGATTGGTTGTCAAAGTACCAGCAATCCATTGGTGTGTGACAAAAAGATTGTTCGTTATCCCCTGGTGGAAATGAAAAATTGTTTGTTCTCGGTGACGAAAGCAACGGGATACGAGGATCGGTATATACACTATATCTCGTACTCTAAAAAAAAATAAATATACAAGAATAATGCTAAAGGATGTCCGTCTTTTTGGCACATGGTCACTACAAATGAGGTGAAGAAAGTCGGAGAAGAAGCGACTTTGAGGATGTACAATGTTCAGAGTTGTTTCCTAAGTCTTTCCTGAGGACTTGCCGAGTCTTCCTCCGACTCGACAAGTAGAATTTCAAATCGATTTGGTACCTGGGATGCACAGTAGCTCGGGGCTTATCGTGTTCGGCTCCTTTGAAATGAAGAGTTGTTCAGAGCAACTAAAGAACTATTGACCAAAGGCTTTATAAGACCTATTTCCACACCTGGGGTAGCCCCAGTCTTATTCGTCAAGAAGAAAGATGGATCATCCGGGATGTGATTGATTTTACGAGAATTTGAATAAACTAACGATGGAGAAACGTTTTACTCTCCAAAGAATTGATGATTTATTTGATCAGCTTACAGGGTCCAGGTGTATTATCGAAGGATCGACTTTTAAGGTAGGTTATCACCAACTGAGGGTTTGAGAAGAAGACATTCCAAAACCGCTTTCAGAACCCGTTATGATCATTATGAATTTCAAGTTATGTCGTTTGGTTTGACAAACACACCTGCCGTATTCATGGATCTTATGAATCGGGTGTGCAAACCATATTTGGATAAATTCGTGATTATCTTTATTGACGATATTCTGCTATATTCAAAGAACAAGCAAGAGCACGAAGAGCACCTTAAGCTAATTTAGAATTGCTTAAGAAAGAGGAGTTGTATGCCAAATTTTCCAAGTGTGAATTTTGGATTCCCAAAGTACAGAAAATTTCCATTTGGTAATTGTGATTGATAGGTGGGCATTCATGTGGATCCCGCCAAGATCGGATCCATTAAAGGATTGGGCATTCTCCTAATCGCCAACGGCGAGATTCGTTATAATTTTAGGTCTTTGCTGGGTCTTATCTAAGATTCATTGAAGGGTTTTTCGAAAGATCGCCAACCGATGACAAGTTCACCACAGAGATGGTCAATTTGTTTGGGGTGTAAAACAAAGAAGCAACTTTACAAACTGTTAAATCAAAAAGTCTGTAAGTGTACCAATCTGGACTTACCTGAAAGGGAAGCAAAGATTTTTATCGCATACTGCGATGCTTCAAAGAAGGGTTTGGGCGTTGTGTTAATGCAAGAGAAAGTGATTGCTTATGCATCACGCCAACTGAAGATTCATGAGAAGATTATTATACTACTCATGATTTGGAACTTAGAGCAGTAGTGTTGTCCGCTTCAAGATTTGGAGGCACTACCTGTATGGAAACCAAGTGCACTGGTGTTTACCTGATCTAAGAGTCTAAACACATTCTTAATCAGAAATGAGTTTGAACATGAGGCAACGCGTTGGTTGGAGTGCCTCAGGTGATTACGACTTTGTGTGAGAGTTGATATCACCAAAGAAAGCAAATTGTTGTTGCTGATGCTTAAGCAGGAAGGAGGAGAGATAAACCATTAAGAGTTCGAGCTTTGTCATGGACTATTGGCTGGATCTTCCGAACAAATCTGATGATATGATCCGACTGCTGAACATAAAAACCAGAGAACATCAAGAACGAAGATGTTGGAGGAATGTTGGTTGAAAATGCTAAAAAATCAGAGGCGATATAGGGCAGATAGAAAAGTTGGAACCCCGTGCGGTGGAACTCTATGCATCAATGGCAGGAGTTGGCTACCCTGTTATGGCAATTTATGGACTGTGATCATGCACGGAGTCCTTAATCACAAATACTCTATACATCGGGTTTCGACCAAGATTGTACCAAGAATTTAATGAGCTATATTGGTGGCCCAATATGAAAGCCGACATCGCCACCTATGTTAGCAAGTGTTTGACCTGTGCTAAGGTCAAGGCCGAACATCAAAGGCCATCAGGATTGTTGAGTACATAACAAGATACATGAATGGAAAGTGGGGGACAACATCACTATGGATTTTTTCACAAAGCCTCCTAAGACGTGCAAGCTACGACACCTTTTTGGGTGAATCGTTGTACCTGACTCACTATGTCTGCAATTTTCACACCAATGAAGAGGGGACTGATAATTTGGATAAATTGCAAGGTTTATACCTAAAGGAGGTTGTCATGAGGCATGGAATACCTGTTTCAATCATTTGTGATCGCGACCCGAGGTTCGCATCCAACTTCTGGAGGTCACTCCAGAATGCTTTAGGTACTAATTTGGATATGAGTACTACATATCATCCACAAATAGACGGGCAAAGCAGAATGTGGACAATTTCAAACTCGCGAGGGTATTGTATGCATGCTTGCGTGATCAATTTTGGAAAGGTTGGGGTTATTCATTACGTTAGTTGAACTTCTCTTATAACTATAGCTATCACGATAGCATCAAGGCCGAACCATTCGAAGCACTTTATGGTCGAAAGTGTCGCTTTACCTGTTGTTGGACGAAGTTGAGAAGCTCAAAAATCCTCGGGTCCTGAACTAATTCCAAGAGAACGACTGAGAAAATCATCAAATCAAGCAAAGGATGCAAGCCGCTCGTCGAATCAAACGAGAGTTACGCCGATCTAAAGTGTAAGCCGATGAACTTCTAAGTCGGGGATTAAAAGTCTTGGTGTTGAAATGTTTCACCTTGAGAAAGGGGTCGTTACATTTTGGCAAGGACGGTGGCGAATGGTAAACCACCTAGGCTATGTTAGACCTTTTCAAGAGTTATGAGAAAGGTTGGAGTGGTGGGGTTGCCTTTACAAAACTCGGAGCTTTCTGCTAGAAGATACTAAGGTAGGGTTACTATACAATGTTTTATGGATGCTCCTGGACTTGAAAAAGTGCTATTGGTCTCAAGCGAACCTATTAGTAACGTTATGGTGGGATGGACTTCCTTTGGGATGACAAGCTTCTACTTTGTGTCGAGGAACCCGTAGAGGATCGTTTCTACCTGATTAAAGTTAAACTGGATGAAGCGCGAAGCCGAATTCTTTAATCATGGTTTTCGAGTGAAACTCATGAGAGGTCCTGAGTTTATGTGGAACGTAGAAGACCTAATTACAAGAAGATAAATACCCCACCTCTTCACAAGACGACCCGTCGTCAAGTACTGCATCGTAGCTTGAGGGACAAGGCTCGATTTTAAACGGGGGAAAGTTTATAACACCCCATGTTTTCAGTCATTGACGAACGTCAGATAAATCTAAATGTATCTTTTTTGTATGTACGTGTTTGCTTTTATTATCATAAACGTTAACTTAATTCGTGTACGCATAAAAATTAGCGTTCAATGTAACACGGGCATCAAACCATCAAACGTTGTACATCAGAAGGCCCAAATAGTTATTAAATAATTATTTTGAGAATAATTATGGTCTTTGTTCATTTATAATTTTCTATTTGGTTACGTAAATTTCTACGTTTCACGATTAAATACGTTTAGGCATTCCGGACCAACCAAAACTTTCTACGCTCAAACAAATAACCAATTTTATACCCAATACATAAAAGTTATAATAAAAAACATCTCAAAAACAAATTATCTTATGTATCATACATAGGCCAGAATTTGTTGCAATTTATACAAAGATATATGAGAAAAATCTTACAAGTTGGTCTTTGTACTTCACTACACATTTAAACCTAGCCATACCTTGTTTCTTTGACCAAGACCAACTTCCCTAAGACCCTCATCTTGTTCTTGACACTATTGTATTCTTTTTTACAAACTACTGTCAAAGTATTCAAGGTGAGATAGCACGCACTCAGGATAGCTGTAGAATCACTTAGATTAAATCAAAAATCTTCTTCCTTTTGTCCGCGGTAATTATTAGCCCGCGGCAAACATTCACGTTCTTTTAAACCACATCCATAGACCTTGATTTTTAAGAGCATACACACATTACACACATCCTTCCTAAAGATTATACTAAAGGTATCTGCACAGCCTTGGTTAACCATTTGCAAGTGTTGAAGCAATAAATCGCAAGGATTAGGGTTTATTTGAAAATTAGGTGGGTTTGCTATTGTGCCGCTTTGTTGGTTTGAAAGTACATAAAACAAGTCTGGTGTTAGCACTATTTCTGCTTCATATCATGCTGATCACTAGGTTACCTAGTAACCTTTATTCTTTTCATTTTCCTGTTTTGTGTGATATGACTGTTTTTATTTTAGAAAGAAATCCCGATTTAGACTTTTTAACTAGTGTAAAGGTTTTTTTAATCTTTATAATATGGATTTGTTTACTTTTAAACATGTTATGGTGTTAATGAGATCATGATTAAAATTGGATGTAAAAAGGGATGATTGTTACCATGTTGTTTGTGGTGTAAATGGATAATTACAAATATTAGAGGTTTGATAAGTAGCTAATCTGAGGTGTTAACCAGTAAAAGAAATGCAAATGACATGTTAATCTTGTTTATGGCTTTTAGTGATGTTATATGATCACTAAAATAAATTTTTTATTGGATTGTATAATCTTGTACACCAACTTGGTTTAATGTATAAAAAGTTCAAGTACGGAACTTGTAGTTAAAAGGATACTTAAGTAAATTTTATATTGTCATGGATATGTTTTGACTTCGTCATCCTTGGTAACTTGGACAAAATGGGACAGTATATGAAACTCATGGACTTCTAATATATGTATGTCTATATAACAATATATGCTATTAAGATTTGTGGTGAATACAAAATTTGAAAGTATTAAAATAAGTTAGTTATGGACTTAACAAAGCCATTCAAACTTTCTGTCCAAAAATACGAAAAATAAAACTATCCACTTTATATTTTTATAGAGAAAGTAGTACGTGTCTCATGTACGATTTTCCAAAAGCTTAAGAAGACTTGAAGAAAGCGGATGAATAATGAAGTAAGTTACGGTTTAAAAACAAGTATATACGTATAGTGAATGAAACGGTATGTTATGAAATGAATGTTTTATAAAATCATTTTATAAAAAGAAGTAATATGTAAACGGCGGAAGGGTGTAATTTGTTGTAAGACAGTAGTTTGCACATATGTTTTATGGGATTATCAAATTGATAGTAAATGTGAAGAAATTTTGCAATTAATATACGAGGAGAGATAGGGTTTTGCGAGTTTGTGCGACGATTTTGATTTCTCTTGTATGTAAACTATTTTTATAAGAAAGTTACTGTTCAAGACGCGCGCAGAAAACATTTAGTTTTGTGATGACTCATGAAATAAATAGAACTTTAAGTACGAGGAACATGCTCGAAAGAATCGCTCATAAAACGGAGCTATAACGAATAGTAAAATACGACATTTACGGGGTTTTACTGATAACTTAAACTATAAAATAACTTTATAACTGTTTCTCGGGTACAGTAATAAAGTACGGTTCATCAGAGGATCAAAATATGAAGAATGTCAAATTAAGATAACTGGTCCCTTACTACGAAAGCTTGTGGGCTTAAGAAACGTCAAATCGGGCTTAAAACGCGGAAAGTTACGCCAGGTTTTACTACAACGGTTAATTATAAACGTTTTTTACTTAGTAAACACAATTTTTCCAAAACAATTAGATGTGAATTAGCTATATAGAAATTATATGCATGGTAGTATATTTTACCCATTGTGATTAGTACTTATACGACCTTAATTTAAATGGTTGCATCTGACCGATTTTACGTGACGCATTATCTGTGATATATTGTTATTCGCTCACTCAAGGTTGAGTTAATTGCCCCACGTTTTACATGCTTTTTGTTTTATAGTTTTTGGGGTGAGAAAAACCATGCAATGTTTTACAACTGGACACTAGGTGGATACTTTTTCATATGATTACGTGTTGCCTAAGTAGCGATTAAACCCTAATGGAGCCCATTATCATGGGGGGGGTGGGGAAAAAAAAAAAACTGTCAGTTTACTGGATTGTGATCCCGATTGTTATGGAATTAGATTCTATTGGGACTTGACATCCAATTGGAGTCGCTTGTGAGTAGATATCAACTGGGGGTAACGGAAGTATACCATGTCGAACGTAGGTGTTGCGGGTTAGTAGAACAAATCACACGGGCAATGTAGGCACATTTTCTATGGTATTAATTTTATGTCGAGCTTCAAGTGTTCATGAGCTTAGGGCAACGTAATTACTATTTATAAGATGTTGCATTTTTGCAGTTATCATACACTTCGGAATTCTTGTGGTCCTACAATATATGAGTTTTATCAAACCTTATGAATTCACCAACAATATTGTTGACGTTTAAAGCCAATGTTTTCAGTGGGATTAGTAAGCACGATGGTTTCGAAAGGGTATAATGGTCGTTTTGGTCTCTGGATATTCTCGCATTTAAAAGATTTTATAGCATTACATCTTTTGTATAACTGTTATGGGCTAAAAATCTTTGTATTTGAATGATGGTGGAGCAAGTGAAGCTTTGGTTATGTAACAAATTAACTTTGTTAAATCCAATGTATCAGTTCTTAATACCAAACTTTTGGTCGTTCTATATACATCTTGTGGTATGATCTATCGAGTAACAGCACGGACCCTTTTCCGCTGCGAACCAAATTTTGGGCGGTGTGTTAACATCATACGTAAGCCTTTCCATACAAAACAAATTTTCCTTTATAACTTGTTACTTCCTTAAGCTTTAGTGCGTGGAGATGGTATCCTTGCAAAGCTTTTGATAGCATTTCTCATCATACGACCCGAGCAATTAGCGAATTAGTTATATGTTACCACATAGATTAGTTGAGTGATTTGAGTGTTTTCATCTTCCTATTTCGTGAGGTGTTTGGTTGTGTACTTGTAAATAGATCGAATAAATGCTTTAAAATTAGTTACATGTTACCACATAGATTAGTTGAGTGATTTGAGTGTTTTCATCTTCCTATTTCGTGAGGTGTTTGGTTGTGTACTTGTAATAGATCAAATAAATGCTTTAACGGAAAATATCCTTAGGGATACATTTTAATAAACTTCTAAAGGCTACTTGAGGACAAGTAGGATTCAAGTGGGGGGTATTTGATGACATCAAATAACGTCTATTTTATAGCATCATTTATCCCATGTATCTAACACATTTTGTATAATTATTGCAAAGAATTGTTACTTAATCGTTTATATTTGAGAATTGCAGTAATTATGGAGTACTTGGTGAATATTAGCAAAAGGCGCGCATTCTAGAGCTTAAATGAAGATATTTTGAAGATTGCTATTCTGAAGACCAATACACCGTATCCATCAAGGAAGATACGGCGTATCCGTGCATTCACTCACCAAAAGACCACAAAGGACACAAGCTCAATACGCCGTATCCAGAGAAGCTCAATAAGCCGTATTCAAGATATAGTATGTGAAGATTCTGGAAGATATCAAACGTGGTCCCTACTCTAAGAAACTCCAATACGCCGTATCCAATCCCTTGGATACGCCGTATCGAACCGACTTCCAGACCCTATAAATACAAAACTCAAAAATGAGTTTTAAGTGTGCTAAATCATATTCTCGATACCTAAACCACAAAAGTCGATTTTCAGAGGAGGAAAAGAGCAGAAAAGGTCTTGCAATGCATTCTAATCCATAGAATACAGCGTGTAATTTCTTATACTTTTGTAATCTTTTAGTTTTTGGTATCATTCGTTAACTCGGTTAGTTTACCTTGGCTAAAACAATTACTCTTGTATTAATTATGATGTTTGAAGGCTAATACCTTCGGGTATTAGCCATTATTATGAATATCTGAATGTTTGGTTTTGTTTATATCTCGATTGCTTAATTTATCATTGTATGCTTGTTTATGTTTATTAATTAATACTTATTTACGTGCTTTTGTATGCGACCTATCATTCAACTGGATCTAGTGATATGGACCAAGTAATCTAGATACCGGGATAGCTCTCCATATAGTGATTTATACATCTAGAATCATAGGATCACAAGTATTGTCCTTCTAAAATCATGCTAAGGATACGCTTCTGGCTTAACTAGTTAACAGAAATTGCCTTTGGTTTATTGAACATGTTGACTAGTAGGTGAATCTAGATAATTCAACAAATAAAGATAGTTGGACAAGTGAACTACTAGTGTATAAATTGCCATTAAGCAGTAAGTACGTAAAGTCTCTATGAGCTAGGGTTTAACAAGATCACCATTGCTTTAATCCCTAAGATAGATTATAATCAGCAAATAAGGATGCTTTATGCGGATGCTTTAATTATGACAAAATTAATGTGTCTAGGTCTTAGGATGATGTAACACCTAAGTCTTAAGAATGATATGCCACCTCGAGAGAAGAAATCATTGCACTTAATAAACAAACCAACTTTCTAATCGGATTAATAATGGTTAATACAGTTTTCGTATATTTGGCTTAACCGCTCTTTTATCCTTTGTTAATTAGCTCACGTGGGTTAAAGTGCCTTGAATTGATTGTAGTCACCAACCAAACCATGCCAGTCTCTCAGGCTGAAAACCTCCATTTTCTTGTTAGAATTAGGATTTAGACTGACATAGGTTTAGATTAGGATAGAATTAACATAGATTAGATAACCAAGGAATTAATTAAATTGATAGATTTAACCTCAATTCAAGTGTTTGACACCCTACTTTCAAACTACTACCGATCGGGTACACTGCCCGTTAAAGTGTTGTTTTTGGTTTAGTCGGCAAAATATAAATTTAAAACTTGAATCAATAAAATATACACCACACAACGACACATCATCGGTCTTTAGTATTACCACATTTCAGCCAATCACGTAACCATCTGCTCCCCGTTCATATGTGCATCGATTAATCAAAAGAGTTTAACACATATATGGGATAGCGTACACATGAGATCTTAAACATCTTATTAATAGCTGATGAGGTGTCGTTTTATACACTTTTTTGGGGATGTTTAACCCCCTAAATCATGCATTTATGCCTAAAATAGGTACTTAATCATTCCTTTTCAGGTTACAGGATGGACGATCCGAACATTACTATGGAGGAATACATCAGGCTCGAGGAAGAAAAAGCTCGTAGGCATGTAAGGTGTATAGCGTAGGAAACTACATGTATGGTAAGATCTGGGTAGTGAAGACGTTCACGACCTTGGTTCGTTGAAACCGAATCCACTATAGCCATTTAATGACCAGATTATTTCATATAAAAAACTTTTCTTGTGAACCCACGGTAAGTTCTCTTGACGATGAAATTGACTTTAAAATTTCATTTGACGATTCCGATGATGAAGATTACACGGTAACCTTTGACAAAAACTCGCTTTCTTATAAAATAATTTCTACCAATGATTTGAAAACGGATTTGGAAAATGATAATGAAAAAGTCAATACGCCTTCACTTCCACCACCCGAGCCTACAGTCAGTTATTTTGATGATTTAGACTTCTTTAAAACTTTGAGAATGAATTTCCAGCCATTGTTTACAATGATGCTCTAACGTTTAAATCAGAATTGTTAACTGAACCTACTATAATTATTCAACATATCGATGTATTTAAGTTGATGATGAAACATATTGTCCGAAATGTGATGATGAGGGAACAAAAACAGTTTTAAAGTTTTGTGATTTATTTCCTTTTAACGTAATTTATCCCAATGATTCAAAATCGGATAAGGACAATGATGATGATAAAGTCGATATTGAACACTCTTCGAGGGATTTATCTGTCAAACCGTTACCTATGTATAAATACAGATGTTGTGCCTATTGCAAAGGGCAAATTAGCTTTTGGAATACATGGTCATGATACATTCTAATAATACAAAAAATTTTTACAAATACTGCAAATTTTTATCAAGGAATTAAATGTTAAAATCATGACATGTCATTATCTTAACAAAGGGATGCCATTTGAATTTTATGTGCCATTTGGCATCCCGTTTGACCCCAAATTGTTTTATAAGGATGGGATTAAATTAGGGCAAGTCTAACTTAAAAACTTTTCTGTAAACAAAAGTGCTTGCCAGGAGACAACCCAGAATGTATTTTTAATTTTTTTTATCGAGTATGTCTTCCCAGACTGTCTATACGGCGTATCCAAACCCCATGGATACGGCGTATTGACCTTCTGGACGTTATCATCTTTATTTTTCAGCACAGTCGATACGGCGTATTCATTAAACGAAAACAATGTATATGACACAGGTATCATTACGAGTTTCTGGATTCGTTGTATCGACTTACCATGTACCAATTTTCTAGGTTTTTATTCGAGTCTAACCAAACGATACACTGGGATCGATGTGCACGTGTTTTCTTGATATCTTACACAGGCCTTACTGAAAAGAAACGAGACGTTGGTGAAGTATCTTCGATTGGAAATTTCAAGTGTTGGAGTCTTGAAAACTTTAAGGCGCTGTTCATACTCAATATTGCCAATAAAATCATCATGGGAATCTACGAGCAAATATAGGGGAGTTTATCATTTTAAGTCTTTTTAATTCTCGTATTTAATGTTTTATCTATACAACGAGGATGTTGTATAATTCAAGTGGGGGATGGAATTAGAATGTTTACTTGTCCTAATTTTCACATTAAAATGCTTAAATTATGCTCAATTTTTTTTTCAAGCATACTATTGTGAAATTACCAGATACATAACCCGCACAGAATAACCCTTGTTAGATATTGTAAGGATTTAACCTTATTTGTTTCCAAATGTTTATCAAAATTCCACAAAATATGAGTGTGCCGATAATGTAATAGACTTTAGAACTTGGCTTAGTATATCTATTCGAGACCGCAGTGATAAGTACTATGGATTTAGATGGAGTAACTTGTTTAAATTGGTAAATTTTAGGATTACACCCAAATCGCCTTTACATGTTGCTTATTAACTAACTACACTGGTTAAATTAACCCCCATATAAACCCTTTGTTTACTCTCACTTTAAAAGTAAGATACCCCTAGAACAACCCGTAGAGCCAATCCTTTAGGAACTACACCAATTATTTGTTTCGTTACACCTTTACACCTTAGCCTACCCTGTTAGATTAAGTTTATTACACAGTTGCTAGTTGCTTAAAGTGTAAAGTTTGTATTTCCCGAGTCTTGTGTCTATTTAGGGACGATTTTAGGGCCTGAAAACCCTATTTTACTTCCTTCAATTCATGTTCTAATCAAGTAAGACTTATTTAATCATTCAATATGTCTTGTGTGTGATTCTTTTATGTTTCTTGCTTCTGTCTATACATGCTTGGCTAAGCTATATTGTGTTTATTTATGATGGTATGAAACCTAGAATGTAGATCTTAGTGGTGTTGCTTCTTGTGATGGATGTGCATGTTAAGCCTTAAAAAACCAGCTTTTGTCCGTATCGCTGTTGATATGTCTAGGAAAACATGATTGTGTAGAAAAGATACAATCGGGTAACAGTCTTCATACTACCTTGCCCCTTATATGGTTGATCCACTCTTAATATATTTCACATGCATTTAATATACTATTAGGGGCCGTGTAATAGTCTTCATACTACCTTACTTGTGCGTTGCCTTAACGGAATATTAAATAGACGGAGGGTTCATGTAATTCGTTCATGACTTAGGAAATAATTACATAGATCATCACAAGTGTGACAAAGCAACAACACTAGGAGAAGCAATTTAGGGAGTAATACATGATTAAATAAACACAGTCTTTTATTATATTGTTATCACCATTAGCTTAGATTATATTTAGTTTAATAGCTAAAACCAACCACCTCTTAAATATATGATTTACTCGCTTTTCATAAAACACAAAAATACAAAAATAATTGTCTCTCAACTCTTAGAATTCTGTTAGACCGTGATCAAGCCTTCCCAACCTATTCCCCGAGTGAACGATAACAACCCCCCAGTCTTGCTTATACTACTACTACAACGATTAGGTGCTCTGCCTAGGGAGTTGTAAAACTTCGTGTAGAAGTCTTACGACGAACGCATCAAGTTTTTGACGCCGTTGCCGGGGAATAGTTAGGTTCCGATCATAGTTTAACTTAGTTTTACTTGCTTGAATCCTTTCAAGTAAGACTTTAAATTCCGCATATTAGCTTTTTTGTAGTCTATCTTTTCTTTGTGTTATCTGTTTCATAACCCATTCTCGTCAACCACTATGGGAGACGAGAATCCTATCCGTACTCTAGGGATACTCAAACAAGCTACGAGGGCTATAGGAATACCATCGAGCTCCTCGTAGGGAACAACGTGGTACCTCTTCGATCCGACACCATCCGATTGGTGCAAAACGGATGCTCATTCCATGAACTTCGGTCCGAGGATCCAAATCAACACCTCAAGGATTTTCTTAAACTTGTGGACTCACTTGACCTTGACAGTGACAATAGGGAAAGAACGCGCTTGCGTTTATTTCAATTTTCCCATCGCGATTAAGCTAAAAATTGGCTTAAACGCCTTCCTGCAGGATCCATCACCACATGGGAGGATCTCACTACCTGATTCCTTGCTCAATTCTTTCCACCTGGAAGGACCATAAAACTCCGCAACGATATCCTGATGTTCCAACAACATCATGGAGAATCTTTATCCAAAGCATGGACTCGTTTTTAGGACTTACTTTAAAAAGTCATTCATCAAGGCATAGACCTTTGGCTTCAAGTCCAAATTTTTTATGACCATGTCAATCCAGTCACAAGACAAACCATTGACCAATTGGCCGGTGGTAAGCTTCGTGAACTCAATGCTAAAGAATCCTAGGCATTATTAGAGGACCTCGCCCTTTATGACAACGAAAGTTGGAATGACCCAAGGGATTTCGCTAAGCTGGTCAAGGCAATCGCTTTGCCTTAAGATGTCTTGAGTACATCCGACCGCCATCTAATCGAGCTCGAAAATCAAGTCCAACGCTTGATGGAAGCTCATCTTACTCCGACACAACCTACCCAAGTAAACAAAATTGCTACCTCATGTGAGATCTGTAGTGGTCCCCACGACACTCAGTATTGCATGGAAGACCCCGAACAAGCCTTTGCCGAATACGCATCCTCGCGTACCAATGAAGCGGGAGGTAAGTGGTATACCTTCAAGCCCGAGAAAAACAATCTTGGTGACACCTACAATCCATCATGGAGAAGTCACCCAAACCATAGGTGGAGACAACCCCAAAATACCCAAAATAATTTTTCAAACCCACCTAACCGGTTCTGACCCAACGGTTCGATCCCGAATCGTTCTTTCAACAACCGTCCTCAAAATTTTAAAATCATGGGATACTAGACTGTCCAAGTTTGAAGCCGATTTCAAACGACAACAAGGTGAGATAACCAACAAAATAGACACAGTGTTGAAGGCTATCACCGATCAAATAGCGGGCACATTACCTAGCTATACGGTTTAGAACCCAAAACTAGAGACTTATCCAGTTTCATCTGCTCGTTCTTACCCAACTGAAGATCCGCAATGCTCAACCCACATCCATAGCTCAATCAACGCCATCACAATCCACCCCAAGCAGCCTGAAGAATCCCAAGTTAATGAGCCTGACGTAGGACAAGAAGAAAAAGGCAACCTTAGAAACATCAACTCTAACCCACACTCACAACCTGATCCATTAGCTTCTATCGCCACAAAACATTTACGAAAGCTGAATTCGATGCTTGAATCGCTCGAATTGGTTCCCTAATCCTTCAATACGAAATTTGTCTGCACTAAAGAGGATGATGAGGAAGTAATGTTCATCGAGATCATACGAGATGATGATGAAACTCAAAATGAGAGTCCCAATGAAGGTGAAGGGACAACAACGAAAGGACCGATGGTAGAATACTTCGACACGTTTCCAACTAGAGATGAGCTAACCTACCATAAGTACCTTATTTGTGGCCCGATCCCCTCAATATTTCTACGAAACCCCATCATCATGGAAGGATGCTCCTCTAACCTTACGATACCATGCAACATTGGGCATGTGCATGTCAAAAAAGCCTACATTGACCTTAACTCCCCTCTAAATATCATGACCCGAATGATGTATAATTAGATCATGAGGAGAAAACTTAACCCTAGGGAAAATGTGAATGGATGAATTAGTAATTTCACAAGAAGGATTCAAGGGATGCATGTCTTCATAAGAAACTTCACCTATGTTGTAGACTTCATGATTGTCGAGGATATTAGCTCAATCATAAACCCTAGGTTGTCATAAGTAGTACTAGGGAGGCCTTTCATTGAAATATCCAATATGACTCACGACCTACCCGAAGGAGTAGTTAGGTTCACCAATGGAGACGATGAAGTTGCCTATAAAATGCCCCATAAGATAGAACAATACAACTCGTTGTCAAACCTAGAAAAGGAACACACAAAATCGGTCTTCCTTAGGAATGAGGAGGACAAAAGAAGAGGAGTTGACTATGTAATGAGTAAGATATTAGGGTTCTACAAGGTATGTTTAGAGTTAGGTTCTGAATATGTAACTGGATTGGAAGATGAAGGAGAAGTCACGTAAAGATGTGTGACTCCGAGTGTACTTACAAGACTCGTTAATAAAGAAAAGCGCTTCCTGAGAGGCAACCCAATTTACTTTTCCTGCAAATTAGGAGTGTCATGTGTGTTTTAATTCTTTACC
>BQNB010107753.1:0-23100 GCA_026074375.1 Tanacetum coccineum | reverse complement strand
ATACAAATACAATACATTTTTGGTATGTTTTTGGTCTTTTAAGTCCGGTTTTAATGGAAAATGGTATGTGTAATTAAGCACATACCAATTGTTAAGTATTTCATCAGTTTGGGTGTATCCAGAATCAATTTGTGATGTTTCAGGGAATTATGGATATGGTAGTGATTGAGGGTTTGTTAATGAAGAAGGATATTGATGAGACTGGACATGTGATGATTGGGCATGAGGTTGGATAGTTGAAACAAATGCAAGTTGATCATTAGTAGCAGGAGTGATTCTTTCAATAATCAGTCAATCTTGTGCAGCATGCTTCTTATGTTTTAAATATGCATACAGCTATTTGTGATTTGTCTCTTTTAGACCTTTGTTAAGTTTAACGGGTGTCACAAACCTATCCCATTTAGGTGACATGTTGTTCACAAACTTGGAGTTTAGCTGAATGTTAGGTATTGTTATTCTGATATTCCTCATGTCGTTGACCAGCTTGTGAAATCGAACATAGTATTCATTGATGTTTTCACCTGGAAGCATCTTGAACCGCTTAAATTCATTGTACAACTGTGATTCTCTGTCTTCTTTGGTGAGCTCAGAACCTGCAAGAAGCATTTTGACATTGTCCCAAATTACTTTTGCTTCAATGTTGTGATTGATGAGCTTATAGATATCTTTGGGTAATCCTTGAAGCACAATATTGATTGCACGAACATCTGCATCGTATTGCTTCTTCTCCGTGTCGGTTAGATCCTCATAGGTATGAGGCCTTTCTGGTCCAAGTAGAACACCTCCCTCAGGGGTAGTTCTAAGTGTATTCCTTGTGGTTCCAAGCTCAAATGGTCCTAGATCAATTGACTGAAGAATTTGCAATCCGGTTTCCTTTCCTCTATAGTACAATCAGATTCGTTGCGACCATGATTCGTAATCAGTCCTATTGAGCATAGGAGGGCGGGTATCAGAACCGGCCGCTTGAATATCATTTGAATTACTAGAAATGATTGTTTAATTGATTGTATTATGACAAACTTTGGATCGGTACAATGATTAGTGATTGTATGTTAAAAGTGATGATTTTTTGTTAATATACGTGATATGTTGTTTGTTTGTGATTTGGTTTGGTTTAATTAATTTTACAAAATGCAATACACAAGTCTCAGTCAGGAAATCTAGACAAGTCTCAGTCAAGAATTTTAGACAAGTCTCAATGTTGAGGATTAGACAAAACTCAGTGAGGTGTCCTAGACAAAACGCAGTCAAGAAGCAAAGACAAAACGCAATGAAGAAAATTTTTTGCCAGAGATCTTTCCACCAAAACGCAATCAGGGTCTTCAACTTGGGACAAAACGCAGGACACAAAACGCAATGAGAAGGAGACAAAACGCAGTAATGTGTCTTGGGCAAAACGCAATCAACTTTTGAGACAAAACGCAATCAAGAAATTAATTGGGCAGAGTTTCTCCTAGTCGAAACGCAATAAGGGTCTTTAACTTGAGACAAAACGCAACATACAAAATGCAACTTGAAGAAATAACCAAAACGCAGTACACAAAACGCAACTGACAAAACGCAACTGCTGTACCACACTAGAGGACAAACCGCAGTGTACTTTTCTCTAACAAAACGCAGAGACAAAACGCAACTAAGAAACGTCTTCCAGGGAGACAAAACGCAGTTTCTAGAAAAGCTTCAAATCACCAAAAATCACCCTTTTGAAACGTTTGAGCTTGGATTTTCTCTACACATCTTGGTACTAGGAAGTTTTAAAACTACACTAAATCACTAAAACTTTAAACACAACTAAAGTGTGAATCAAATAAAGCCATGAGAAAACATAAACCTTCCAAAAAACCAAATTTTTGATCAACTCTTCCCAAAGAGAACGCACCATACAATCTCTAAGTAATGTCCCATGTGTTGTTTACCAATTATAGTATATTGGATATCATAACACAATTAAGAGATGATGGGTTGGCCGATTTCTAGAGAGAGAAAATGGGAAGTTCTAGTAAGAGAAAGACACTTAGTGTGTGTTTGTTATACAATGAACAACCAACCCTTCCCATGGCTGGAAAGAGTGTTTAAATACAAGAGTTTAAGTGCCCTAAGTGGGCTATGAAGTGGGCTAACATGTAGGTAAAGACTCGGCCCAACACCATAATTCATACGCTAACGATTAAACTACAAGCTATGCTATTCTAGACAATACACGGGGTGACCGAGTCTTTTTTGTAAACCTAACAGAAAGGATAAACAAGCTATAAGAAGTGAGTCTAAAAGGCTAATTCAAAAGGAAATGCAGAATGAACACATTAACGGTACTAACAGTATTAATACTGTTAGTACACCTGTTAGTACTGTTGGACCATCATTTGTTAATGTTGCTCCATCATCATCAATTAATGCTGCTGGAACCCCTGATAGTATTGCTATTGCATTTTAGGAACATCTTTTTGAACGATTTTCTCCTTTAAAAAATGCATCTACTCTTCCACATGTTCCAAATGTGTCTCCTATGCATGATACTAGAATTTTTGGTAATGCTTATGATGATGAAGATGTGGAAGAAGAGGTTGACATGAACAATGTGGTTTCATCTTATATAGTTCCTGATGCTCCTTTCACAAAATTTCTTAAAGATCATCCTAAAGATCAAGTGATTGAAAGTTAAAAAACACTTTTACAGACAAGACACATGACCAAGATAAATGATGAATATGGTTTGATTTCCTCAGTTCACAAGCTTAGGAGAACAAATCACAAGAATTTCAAAATTGTCTGTTTGCCTGTTTCTTACCTCAAATGGAACCTAAGAAACCAGTTCAAGCCTTAAAAGATCCAAGCTAGGTAGAAGCAATGCAGGATGAGCTTCTATAGTTTAAACTACTAAAAGTTTGGACCTTGGTTGACTTACCTAGAGACAAATGGGCAATTGGTACTAAATGGGACTTTAGAAACAAGAAGGATGAAAGAGGCATAGTGGTAAAGAACAAAGCTAGACATGTTACTTAGGGACATACGCAATAGGAAGCTATAGATTATGATGAAGTCTTTGTACTACTTGCAAGGATTGAAGCTATAAGGTTATTTCTGGCTTATGCTTCCTTTAAAGATTTTGTAGTCTACGAGATGGATGTCAAGAGTGCCTTTCTATATGGAAAAATAGAAGAGGAGGTGTATGTCTATCAACCTCCTGGTTTTCAAGATCTAGACTTTCCAGATAAAGTCTACAAGGTAGAAAAGACTCTCTATGGACTACATCAGGCTCCAAGAGTATGGTATGAGACATTGTCAACTTATTTGCTAGACAATGGTTTTCATAGGGGTCAAATTGATAAAACATTATTCATTAAAAGACATAAAGATGATATCCTACTAGTATAGGTTTATGTTGATGATATCATCTTTGGGTCAACAAAGAAAAAGTTGAGTACTGAGTTTGAAAAGCTGATGCATGATAAGTTCCAAATGAGTTCTATGGGAGAACTTTCTTTCTTTTTGGGACTTCAGGTTCAACAGAAGAGTGATGGAATCTTTCTTAGCCAAAATAAATATGTGGCTGAGATTTTAAAAAAGTTTGATTTTGCCACGGTAAAGACAGCAAGCACTCTAATGGAGCCCAACAAGGCATTGATCAAGGATGAAGAGGCTTAAGATGTAGATGTTCATTTATACAGATCAATGATTGGTTCATTGATGTACTTAACAGCTTCTAGGCCTGACATCACATTTGCTGTTTATGCTTGTGCAAGGTTCCAAGTTACTCCTAAGACTTCACATCTTCATGTTGTGAAGAGAATCTTTAGATACTTAAAAGGTCAGCCTAAATTGGGCCTTTGGTATCCTAGAGATTCACCATTTAACTTGGAGGCTTTTTCTGATAATGATTATGCTGGAGCTAGCCTTGATAGGAAATCCAGAACATGAGGTTTTCAATTTCTTGGTAAAAGGTTGATTTCTAGTGTTTCACTCTAAAACCAAGCACATAGAGATAAGGCACCATTTCATCAGAGATTCTTATGAGAAGAAGTTGATTCAAGTGATCAAGATTCACACAGATCAAAATGTTGCAGATCTTCTCACAAAGGCTTTTGATGTTAGTAGATTTAACTTTCTCAATGCTAGCATTTGAATGCTTAACCTCTAAAGCATTCATTGAGGGGAGGTTATGCACATATGATGCTTGGAAAGAAATATGATAGCAGTTGATAATTGATTTCAAGTTAGTATTGTTAGACTAACTTGCTTGTGGTAAGTATAATTAATACTGCTAGTTATATTTACTACTGCTGTGTTAACACTGTTGTTATACTTAAGACTGTGAGTATTGAGAGAAAAAGAAAAACTAAAAACAGATAGAGTAAATAAGTGAGCTTAAAAGAAATGAGAGATGTGATGAGCATTGAAAACAGAAAGAGAGCTGGGTAATTTCAAAAACAAAAAAAGTGTAATTGATGAGCAAAAAGAAATGAGAGATGTGGTGAGCTTAAAAATAGAAAGAGAGCTATTGGAATTAAAAATAGACAGAGTGTTGTGGTGAGTAAAAGAATTGAGAGATAAAAGTGAGATAAAAAACAGAAAGAGAGCTTGAGTGTTTGGTATTTTGGTTTGGTTAACAATTCTTAACTCTTATTCATGGGTTATGCATAAATATGGATACTCATAAATTCTCACATGTCTATCTAGTCAATTCTAGTGTGCTTATGATGAATAGAGGCATATTGTTGTATAATTATTGAAGAAGAGGTTAATATTGTCTGACAAGTTTTAAGTACTGCGGGACAATATTAGTACAGTCAGGTTAATTTTAGTACTGCTAAGCTAAAATTAGTACTGCTATGTTACCGTTAGTACTGTTTGAGGCATAACAGATTTTTGGCATTTTAATATAGCCGTTGAGATATTTTTGGCAAATATTTTGCTTATGGGGGTCTATAATTTGGATAATTCTTGATCTTTCTTTCTCTCATAAGATTACTTCAGGATAAAGATTAAATTTTATTCAGTCGGTCAAATCAAAATCTTAAGTACTCTCAATAAAATCTCAATTAACTTTACCAAATACACATACTCTCCCAATCGAACCTATCCCAGATCTAACTCACTCTTTTCACAATCAACAATGGCAAGTTTGCAATTTTGTGATACTCATAACATGGTCGTCTACCTTAAGAAATCAGAAGGAAGTGAAGGTTTTCACCAGATTGTGGATTTTTTAAATTCTAGTCACATCAAGTATGCTCTTACTGAAAATCCACCTATCTATGAGTCTTTCATTAAACAGTTTTGGCAAACTGCTTCTGCAAGCACACTTGAAGATAGAGAAGTGGGAATAACTGCTACCATAGATGGACAACTCAAGACTGTCACTGAAGCATCTCTTAGAAGACATCTCAAGTTAGAAGATGCTAATGGTATTAGTTCTTTACCTAATATTGAGATCTTTGAACAGCTAGCTCTTATGGGGTATGTGTCCAATACTGATAAGTTAACATTTCAAAAGGGATACTTTTCCCCTCAGTTGAGATTTTTAATTCACCCCATTCTTCATTGTTTGAGTCCTAAGAAGACTGCTTTGGAACAGTTTAGTAGCAATATAGCAACTGCTATTATATGCTTGGCCACAAACAGGACTTTCAAGTTTTCAAAAATGATTTTTGATGCCATAGTGAAAAACTTGGATAGTCCACACAAATTTTTGATGTATACAAAATGTATTCAAATCATTTTGAACAAACAAAAGAGACTGCTTCAACCTCATACCAGACTTTATATTACCCCTACCCTTACTTAGAAACTTTTTGGTAATATGAAGAGGGCTTCCAAGGGATATACTGGGGTGGACATTCCTTTATTTCCAACCATGCTTGTTCAGGGTCTAATTCTGTAGGGTGAAGGATCAACAGTCCCAGTTGAGTCCCATCATACACCCTTAGGTGCTCTAACCACCTCACAACGACCTCTTTCATCACCACTTAAGATAACTCTCAGACAGGAAACTGAGGTTCCTTAGCCCAGTTCTCCTTCTCAAACCTATGATGCAGATAAGGCTGCTTCCATAAGGGTTGATGTCAAACTTGGAGGGGCTGCCACTACTGTCTCTAGCTTAGATGCAGGACAGGGCAGTGGTAACATTGATAAGACCCCATCCATGCCCCATGATTCACCTCTCCCAGGCGGTCACACACCTGGAAGTGATGAGGGCAGAATGCAACAAAATGAATTGATGGATTTGGTTACCAAATTGTCAAACAGAGTTCTAGTGTTGGAGACAGACTTAAAAGAGACAAAGAAGGTTTATAGTACTGCCTTTACAAAGCTCATCATGAAGGTGAAGAAGTTGGAGAAAATAGTCAAGTCCAACAAAGCTAGAAGAAGAGCCAAGTTTATTGTATCAGATGATGAAGAAGATTTGGAGGATTCTTCCAAACAGGGGAGGAGGATTGCTGATATTGATCAAGATTCTGATATTTCCTTGGTACATCATGATGCAGACATTCAGGGGAGGTATGAAGACATTTCTACTGCTGAGTTTAATATTAGTACTGCTAAGCCAGTTTCCACTGCTGGTGCAGCAGTTACTACTGCTAGTGTTTCTACTGCTGAACCAAGTGCTCCCTCAACAACAACAATTAAGACTTATACAAGAACAACAAGAGGAGTGACTATTAGAGAACCCAGTACAAGACAAAGATTATCACCTCAACAACAAATTGATCCTAAAAATAAAGGTAAAGGTAAGATGGTTGAATCAGAGAAACCATCAAAGAAGAAGGATCAAGTCAAGGCAGATGAAGAATTAGCTAAAAGACTTGAAGAGGAGATGCAAGCTGAACTTGAGGAAGAAGCTAGGATTGAAAGAATTGCACAAGAAGAAGCTTCTATTGCTGCTTTGACTGCAGAATTTGATGTTGTACAAGCAAGAATGGATGTTGATGCTCTATTAGCTGCAAAACTTCAAGAAGAAGAAAGAGAGCAGTTTTCCATTGATGAGCAAGCTAGATTTTTAGTGGAAACAATTGCAGAAAGGAAAAGATTCTTTGCTGCACAAAGGGCTGAACAGATTAGGAACAAGCCACCAACCAGAGCTCAACTAAGAAATAAGATGGTTACTTATCTGAAACACATGGGTAAGTACACTCACAATCAGCTAAAAATCAAGAGTTTGGAGGAGATTCAGAAGTTATATGAAAGGGAACAGAAATGGATAAAGGATTTTGTTCCTATGGATTCTGAAGTGGTGGGTAGCAGTGCAGAGAAAGGAGTTGGAAGTAGAAAGAAAACACTTGCTAGGAAAAGAACAGGTGGAAAGGATAGTGAAGAAAGTGTGAAGAAACAGAAGCTAGAGGATGATACAGAGAAGGAAGAACTTAAAGCTTATTTGGATATAGTTCCAGGAGATGAAATTGCTATGGAAGTTGAATCTTTAGCTACTAAGTACCCAATTGTTGACTGGAAGACACACATTTTGTCTGAAAACATGATGTATTATCAAATCATCAGAGCAGATGGAAGTTCTAAGAATTACAAAATATTCAGTGAAATGCTTGATGACTTTGATAGACAAGATGTGATGGATCTACACAGACTGGTACAAGAAAGGTATGATACAACAAGTCCAGAAGGATATGACTTGTTACTTTGGGGAGATCTGAAGATCTTATTTGAGCCTAATGAAGAAGATGAAATATGGAAGAATCAACAGGACTACAACTTGATAAGCTGGAGATTGTTTGACTCATGTGGAGTTCATGTATTGCTGATGAATACTGGAATTGCTATTCACATGATGATAGAGAAGAAATATCCTCTTACTCAAGAAATGCTTTCAAGGATGTTAAGTAGAAGACTAGAGGTTGATCATGAAAGTGAAATGGCATTTGAACTTCTCAGGTTTACAAGATCACAACTTAAGGAGTAAATGAGTGTTTGGAAGCATCCTCTCAGTACATAAAGTTTAATTCAAGAAAAACAAAGTGAATATCAAGTTTAGGGGAGGATTGTTGGGAATTAAACTCATTAGACTTAGTACTGCTTAAGTTATAACTGCCAGTATAAACCAGTTAGTACTGCTAGGCATAAGTTAGTACTGCCAGTACTAACTTAACACTGCTGAAGAGATTAATACTGCTGATAAAGATTAAAGACTGCATGAAGATAAAGACGTGTGAAAAGATATGTATTAGTTATCTTGTGTATATTCTATATATTTAGAAAGATATGCATATAAGTTTAATGTTTTAGAAGATTCATAGTTATCTTGTAAAGGACTCCTTGGTGTATAAAAGGAGGTCCTAGGATGTAGAGTCTGAATCACCAAAAACACAAAAGTCATAGCTTCAAGGTTGTTTTGTAACCCCAACACTATTAAGAGTGTTTGTTTTATATTGAAGCTGAAAGTTTAGTAAACTGTCTTGTTATTCATATTGTTTATTACTGTTCCATTGAGTATACTTCTTGGTGGTATAAACTAGATTCTGCATAGTTTATATCATACACTCAAAGTTTCATTCTTAGTACCTTTGGATTTATCCAAGGATACTAAACCTTACATCAAGCTAAGGAGTTAAAGATCTATTCATTGGGATCAACAAAGTGATTTAAAATATGACATGCATCTCTCTTTTACTTTGGGCATCTTGTTTTGTATTGCATGTACATCACTTGTTTCATAAACCAAGCTTCTTTATTTTACTGATTAACTGGATAAAGTCTCTCCTTCTTGTGATAAACTCATCATGAAATACTTAAATTGTGAATTAAAATTATATGATCGATTCATTGATTTATAAGAATTATGTTAAAGTGATGTTGTTATAAGTGATTTTAGTCCTGGTTAATTCACGGGATTTTACAAATCTTGATTAAACCGGGAAAATAAGTTAATACTTCACGGGATTTTACTAATCAAAGATGAACCGTTGAAATTAATTAGTTGTCAAAATTGTCACAAATTCCAGTGACACAAATCGCAAGGTCAGTTACACAAACCACAAGATCAGTTACACAAACCTCAAGATCAGTTACACAAACCGCAAGATCAGTTACACAAACCGCAAGAATGTTTTGTGTACAAACCGCAAGAAATTTGCCCAAATCGCAAGAAATTTGCACAAACCCTAAGAATTTAGTTTCTTTGAAATGTCACAAACCGCAACATTTCTATTGAGGTAAATTTACGTAGGCTACTTGGGCTTGGTAAAAGTGACCTCTGCGGTGATGAATATTGAGTTCCGCTTGGTTCCTTCAAAACTTAATCCTTTGTCTCTTAGCTGAAAATAAGAAAGAACACCGTTAGCTCGCCCTGGGGTGTAAATCTGGGACCAACTCCGGCGTGAGAGTAAGTATGGTGGTGTGAGATAAATGCGGAGAATATAAAGTATGGTCTAGAGTAGGTGTTGTGTGTCCCGTCTTTGGGAAATGAGCCATCCTTTTATACTATGTGGGATTCACTACAAGACATAACCGTGGCGCTCTCTCTTGGTACGATCTGTCAACTACGTGTCATTTCAAGGACTGTGGTCCTTCATAAGGACTGTACCTTTGTCGTGTTGCCCTTAGATACCACTGCATTAGGATGGAGCTAATAACTCCGGACTTGACATGTCCTTTGACACACCAGCTTCTCCAAAATTCTAGGGGTGACTCTGGACTTGATTTGTCCTTCGACAAGTCAGCATCTCTGAAGCATTTGTTTGGTTTAGCCCGTGTTAGTTTGGTAGAAGCATCTAAGCTAGATTTATCCTTCGGATGGTCCAGGGTAGACTATACCTCATCATGTCCCCCAAGTCTAGTATCTGCCAAGCTAGCTTGTCAGTGCTAGACTTAAATGTGCTTTGCGTCATTAATGTTATGCTTTTGCGGACATGGCTTGCTTTTTGTCCATACACTTTCTTTGTAATGTATCATGTGATAATTTCCTAACCGTCGTGTCTTTTCCTTCTTTCCCTATAAATAGCAGCCTTCTTTTTACTTTTCGCTTTACCCTTGCTATAGTAAAAAACACATATTGTTTCTGGAGCTATCATTTTTGTTTTCTGCCGCTACTTACTTTGCTCCGGATTCTTCCCCTTCCTAAGTACCTTTTTCTTTCCTTTTTACTTTTTCAATTATGGCTAAAAAAGATATGGATCTATACCATTCTCGACTCACCCAAGATAACCTGAACGATCTGATCATTAATTTATGTACACCAATGTTCTCCACCTCGGATATCTTTAGAAGGAATTTGGGGATGCCACGAGCTTCCGGACCATGCCATTGGTATTTATCATCGGATGTTTGATTTTTTTGGTGTTCGAATTCATTTTTCTTCTTTCCTTCTAGCCCTTATTAAACATTATATGGTCCATTTCTATCAGTTGGGTCCTCTAGGTCTTAATAAGGTAATGACTTTCGAGGTGCTTTATCGGTCTTTGCAGATAGAGCCGACAGTGACCTTGTTTAGGGTTTTTCAAACGTTATGTAAACAAGGTGATTGGTTTTCATTTGCTAAGCGGCGTGCTCCTTTTCCAGTTTGTATTGATGATAACCATTCTTACATGAAGCACTGGAAGAGCGGATTCTTTTTAATTGATCGGCAAGATATTTCAGATTTTATGGTTTGGAGACATCCGAACGTAGCTATTAATGATCCACAACCTGCTGCTGGTTCTTTTAGCATGGATGGTATGCGTCGGCTGAGTGTACATGTTATAAAGCTGAGGGATATGCCTGAGGGTGTATTAGTTTTATCTGGGTTAAGTCGAGTTTGGAAAAGTCATGTCTACGATATGGTGCTTCGGGGTGCCGATGGAAATGGTACGGAGGTGGGTTTTAACTATTGTGCTGTATCCTTGACTTCTGTTGCTAGCATTCATTGTTGTTTTCCTTTTTTGTAGTTATGGGCATTCATGATTTTCTCTGCCTTCCTGAGTGGACCGGTGCTGAGGTCCGGGAGGAGCCCCATCTTGATGTTAGTTCAACCCTTCAAAGGCTTCCCTTTTATTGCACTCCTCCTGCTAATGTTGATGCTATTATTCCGGATCCTACTCTGAAGGATCTTGCCATTGGTACCTCTAGTTCCAAGATTCTTGCTAAAGTTGAAGCTTCGCAGAAGCGAAAGCCCTCTACTTTTGGTGCCACTTTGAGCCATGTTGCTAAGTGTACTGGGTCTGCCTTAGCTCAATCGTCTGGTAGTACTACTCGCCCCAGTTTGTTTGTAGGTGACTTTGATGATAAAAGTGATGGTGATGATGATGCTTGTGTTAAGATTCTGTTAGTTACCCCTCTTTGTTCTGCTACTGTGATCCCTTCCTCAGGTAACCAGGGTCGGAGCTCTACTGTTCCCGCTGCTGAAGGTTCTAACACCCGAGGTAATTGTTTTTGATTTCTAGTTTTTTTTCATCCTTGTCATGTTTCTTTGTCTTACCGTGTTTTTATTTTGCAGATTCTCAGGGTAAGGGCATTATGGTCGATGATGTTGTTGCACCGTCTGTTGGTGCGAGCCGACCGAGACCATCCTCCGGGCCTGCTCCTTCATTTATGGATGTTTCCGGTAACACCATTCATGCGGATTTCTTCCCTTTTTCTACTGGTCCATATTATACCACCTATCCTCAAGATGGCGTTGCTGGGAATTGCGAGTTTACTTGTGAGGAGTGGGATGCTCCGTACCGGCCTACTTTTGGGGTTCTGACTAAGGAAGTCTTCAAGGATCCTGTTTGCAAAACTGTGGTGGATCAGTTTCCTACTCCTGGTGAAATGGTCCGAGTTGAAGCATTGCCTGAGGATCAATTGACTGCAAAGATAAGTGTGATACATTGTATGATGATGTCTCATGATGGTGAGCTTCTTGCTCGTTATCGTGGTTTGCTTCAGTCTCATCATGAGTATGTTTAGTCAGCGGATTCTAGGCTGAAAGGTTATGAGGAGAGGGTTACTAGTGTGGCTAGACTGGAACTTCAAGTGTCTACCTTGAAGAAGCAGGTTTCTGAGCTTAATGATAAACTTGTTTCCTCTGATGCTTCTTTTGCCAAGTCCAAGGCTAAAGGAAAGGAGAGGAAGAAAAAGATCAAGTCTCTTACTAAAAGTCTGGATAATTTGCATGCCGAGGTGGCTCGTCTATCTGCTACTCTTAATCAGGCCATTGTGCTTGAGGCTGAGAAGGATGAGGAGATCCTTCGTTTGAAAGCAACTCCTGAGTATGCTTCCTTCTTCCGCTGCCACGTTACAGGATTTGTTTTTTTTATTATTATCCCCCCCCCCCCTATTTCCCCCCCCTTCCTTCTTCGGGAAATTTCTTGCTTCTAATGAATTTAGTAGAGTTCAGGGTGAACTCCTTTCTTTAGTTACTAGTGCTGAATTTGAGCGTGGTTTGAGTATGCATCGGACTAAGGATGAGTTGTATTTTGTTGAAGAGAGGGAGGGGGGGGGGGGGGGGGGGGGGGGGGGGGTGGGGGGTGGGGGGGGGGGGGGGGGGTGGGGGGGGGGATGGCTAATTTCATGCCTGGTGCACATGATAGGCTTGCTGAAGCCTCCCCCTTGTTGCTCGAACTGATTATGCCTTTCTCAACAAGATTTCTGAGCATGCTTCTGAACCTCTATCGGTTATCCTTCAGCTTGAGCCTGAAAATTTGACTCGTCCGGCCAAACGTCACCCACGCAAGGTTGCTTGTGTTTCTCCTCCTATTACAAAGGAGTCAACTGTGACACCTACTTTCAAATCCTTAGAGTTGTCTACTAATAGTGGTCTTGCCCTTTCTGTTGTTGCTTCTGAGCATAATGAGGAGATGGTAAGGGTCAGACCCAAAGATGACTGATGACATTGCTGCTGCTAAGTCTGGACATGCTTTTGTGTAGGGTATTTCTGTCTCTCTTGAGGATGCTGTGGAGTTGGTGGTTATAGGGTTGGGGTGTGCTTCCTCCTGCCCTAATGATGTTGTAGTTACCCTTTCTGCTGGTGATAAAGGTGATGGTTTGGTTCCCTCCGCTGTTGCTGGTGACGATGCTGCTGCTAACCCCTCAAGGGTTTAGACTTAGTTTTTTCCCTTCTCCCATTCTTTATTATTATTATTTTTAAGTCTATTTTCTGTTAGGGGAGGGGCGCGTAGTATGCTGGAGAACACTTGTTGCTCCAAGCTTGAGGCAAACTGACTGTAGATATGTGGTTGTCCATCTAGCAGATCCTGAGTCATGCCACCCGCCCTAGGCCGAATGGCTTCCCCCTTGGGAACTATAGCATAGCTGGTCAAGCCTTCATAGGTTCAATGGGAAAAATATTGCTTTCTGAGGTAGATATCGTATTGTCACACTTAGCTTTTGGATTTTCCTGGTTACTAGCTCGTTAAGTATTGTTTCGCTTTCCTTTTTATGTAACTACCGACTACGTCTAGTTTGTAATAAGTACTTTGTAATTTAATTTCCTTTTTAATATAATCCACTCTTTGGTACATTGGTTTGTTTCTCATAGCTTGTTTGTAATGTTTATACGTTTTTATTTAGCACTTTAGCATTGGTTTATGCCCCAAACGCCTTATGTTTGCTCCTATTATATGTTTTTTGTATGATCCAGACGATCACATCTGGACCACCTCATATACAGGAGCAAATGTTTATTAGCTATGTTCGTACATATTACAGGTTACTTATGTTTCCTTCCTCATTAGTTGTGCATGTTCTCTCCACGACGTTGTTGTTCATCGGAGTTTCTTGCTCGAAAGGAGGTGATCACTGTGTCCCTTCCTCCGGCCTTATGCTGAAGTTTTTGTGTTTCAACTTTGCCTTCCCATATGTGTTTCATGTTCATGGGGTAAGTGTGTTCCTTTATTAATATCCAGAGGTAGCGAGCCATCCGGAGCTTACCATGCTTCGTGTTTGCATCATTGTTATTTATCCAACAGAATTTGACTTTATCATGTTAAGGTGAAAATCAAATACTTAGATATAAAAATAGAAGGGCCCTCCGAGGTTAACTAACACTTTGAAAATAGTTCACTCGGATGGGTTACTGAACTGTATTATACATGTGTTGTGATTATAAGTCTGTTCAATTACTCCCACTACCTTCCTAATTGTAGTTTGGCTTTGCACTTGGTACATTGCTTGTTGCTTTTCCCTTCTTACTGCTCCTTGTGTCTTCCACCGATGGTCTTGTTTTGATACCCACTAATACTTCCTGATAGAAAAATTCCAACTTTATGGTTGCCAATCCTGTTAACACCTCTGCTTTGGAGTTTAAAATTTTTGGAAGATGTGTGATCCAGAACCTGTGGAATGGGGCTGTTGCATCCATAATTTCTTTCTTATACTTCATGTCGTGTTTCATTGTTGGCGTATGGTTTCCTTCTGTCTGAGCAACCAACTTTGGTGAATAAATAAAGACATGCAAGTCCTTCATACCTTTGCTTAGGGAGGCGGCTAGTCCTGTCAATAATGCCTCACAATCCATAGCATGGTTGGATGCGTTAAACTTCAAACGAATGGCATATGAATACATCTTTTCCTCGGGATTGACCAGGATGATTCCTACACCCGAACCTTCTTCGATTATTTCTCTACCTAGATACAACCTCCAGGCCCTTGGTGTTGGGGTTGATTTTGCTTGAAGCTTCTTGCTTAGGTTGAGCGTTCCCCTTTCGTTTGCATCTGGTGTCTTTTTTACTTGCTCTCTTTGACCAAAGAACTTCTTCACTACTGATCCTTCAACCTTCTTTCTTGGGATGTACGAGATGTCATATGTCCGTATCTCGGCGGCCCATTTTGCTAATCGTCCCTCTTTTCCGGAGAGTTTTAGTATTTCCTCCATTGGTCCATCGGTTATCACCTTAACCTTATGTTTTCTAAAGATTGCTCTCAGGGATCTTGTTGTGTGAATTAGTGCTTGCACCATCTTTTCTGTTAGGGTGTATGGCAATATTTCAATTCCTGTTTAGTGCAGGCTCACATAGAGGACAGGTATTAGATTCCTTCCCATTCTACCATGCATCACTTACTTATCGTCTTATCCTTTTGGCGTAAACATAGCATCAGAATTTCACCTTCCTTTGGAACAGCCAATGTTTGAAATTTATTCAATTTCCTTTTTATCCTTTGGAGGGATTCTTGGGCTTCATTTGTCCAGCCATATCCTTTTGTTATCTTGAATCTCACCCGGACCATGCGAATGGGGTGTTGTTACTCCGCCATTTTTGGGATAAATTTGCTAATGGCTGTTAGTTGTAAGAACAAACTTTGTATTTGATTTGGGCTTTTTGGGGTGGGGTTTAGAATGATTGCCTGCACCTTCTCTGGGTCTGCTCTTACTCCTTCCTTTGTTACCATAAAGCCGAGAAACCTTCCTTCCTTCACTCCGAACGAGGACGTGACCGGATAAATCTTGATGTTTACTCTTTACAACTTTCTTAGTATTTCTTCAACGTCTTGAACCAGGACCAGCTCACTTTTTCTTTTTATTACTATGTCTTCCAAGTATATTTCCACGTTCCGTCCCTTTTAATCGGCTAAGACCTTCTCTATCATCCTCTGAAGTGTAGCCTCTGAGTTCTTCAATTCCTTCGGCATATGGGTGAAACAGTATACTCCTTCCTTCGTATGAAACCCAGTCTTTTCTTCGTCATCCTCTGTCATTATTATTTGGCTGTATTCCTTCGAAAGTCGTAGGAAACATTTGTACGCGTATCCCATTATCGATGCTAGCCCTTCCCCTTCCTCCGGAAAGGGGTACATGTCCTTGGCACCGACTTTATTGAGGCTAGAGTAATCCACTTGCACCTTCTAGGTTCCATTTGCTAGCTTAACAGGTATCGTGTTGGCGACCCACATGGGGTGCCGAACCTTTCTGATCATCCCTTCCTTTAGCCATCGAAACACCTCCTCTTTCAATACCAGTCTTCCGTCTGGTGTCATGGGTCGTCTCTTATGGATCACTGGTTTAGCAAAGGGGTATATATTTAGTTGATGCTCCATGACGAATCGTAGAACAACTGTTCTTTCTGATCTAGCCCATGCGAATACATCTATGTTTTCCCGTAGAACTTTTGTCAATAACTTTTTGCAATCGGCTATTAACGTGGTCCTCATCGTTATGTGCTGGTCCGGACGTTCATGGCTGATGATGCATACTTCCTCTATGTCTTCCTTGTCCCATGTTTTTTCTAGCGATACCGGACCTGAATTAGGTCCTCGTTTGGAGCTACTTTTTGTTCTTAGGATTACTTGTTCCCTTATCCTGGATAATTACTCTTCACGTTGACGCCACTGTACCTCTTTCCTTGAATCTTGCATCCTTTCTAGCTGTATGCATTCCCATAGGACTTCCCTACTGGTTTCTATTGTCACGATTCTCTAGTTAGTGGGGAATTTGATCATAGAATGGATGGTAGAACCTATCGCTCAAAGACTTCTCATTTCGGTCCTTCCTATTATGACATTGTATGGCGAACGACAATTTATTATCGCAAACTCCATTAGCACCGTCTTACTTCTTCCTGCTCTTCCTATAGTTACTCGAAGATCTATTACTCTCAGGGGATGATGTGTTTCTCCTGAAAAACCTACCATTTGAGCTCTGCATCTTCTGAGTCTTGACCTGATGTTGATATTGAGGTTTCTGAAGCAATGTTCATACATGATCTCTGATGAACTTCCACCATCGACAAGGATCATTCGGACTTGATTACCTTCAATTATTCCTTCTAATATGATGGGTTCGTCCGTCAACTGGTTCCGAGGGCTCGCAGGGAAGGTGAGCTCATCTGTTAGACCGGACCTTCCTTCTTCAAAAGACCTTTTGTGATTTCCTCCTTCTCTTATCATGTTTATGACCTTTTCAATATTCCTTCCTTGGCTTCCGTTCCTTTGATTGGTTCAGCGAATATCTTTCACCAGATGGGCCAATTTTCCTGAGGCCACAACTTCCTCTATTTGCTTTTTTAACTGATAGCAGTCGTTGGTGTTGTGACCCTTGTCCCCGTGGTAGTCACAAAATTTGTTCAAGTTTTGTTTTTCAGGGGTCCTGATTAAAGGTGGCGGTTCTGGGAAGCTCACATTTTCCATGGCTAAAATCTCTTTTGGAGTCTTGATAAGTGGGGTGAAAGTATCTTTTCGGGGATAAGGAGTGTATACCCCCATGTTTCTTCGTGCTTCTCTCAGGCCGCCTCTATTTCTAGCTTTTTTGGGTCCTCTGGTCCATGCCGGACGAATATACCCCTTGTCCCCTTAATAAGGACAGACCATTTCTGCTGACCCAATGGCTACTTCTCCTCTGATGAAGGCCTTGCCCCTTTCGAACATTTCGTCCACCGTCTTTGGTATTTTATCATTGAGCTTCTTGGCAAGTTCCGAATGACCATGACCATGCATAAAAGCTAAGATACGTAGAACCGGAGGAACTCCCTTTATGTGCGAACTTTTGGATTTAAACCAATCCATGAAAGTTTGCAAGCCCTCATTCTGTCTCCTCTTGATGCCGTGAATTTCTATAGGGTCTTTAGCATACCTCTTTTGTTGTGAAAATTCTTTCAAGAACTTCTGACTCAGCTCCTTGAAACTGTTCACACTCTTAGGGTCCAGGTCGTCAAACCAGTTTTGTGCCGCCCTATCTAGGGTTTGATGAAACATTTTGCACCAAACAGGCATCGGCTTTTCCTCTTGTTCGGTCACCGCCGAGAAGATACCTAAATGATCTTCTGGATCCTTGTTTCCCTCTTATACCCTGATGTTCCGAGGGAGTTTGGCCCTCCTATGATATTTGAAACGAGTGATTCTCTGGGTAAAAGGGGTGGGTTTAGGCCCTTTGTAAGGTGAATTCAGATCTTCACATGTGTCCTTCGAACCTTCCTCACGTTCAGAGTCCGAACTTGTTTCTTGACATCCGGACCTTTTCCCTTTGAGTTTAGACCTTTCTCTTCTTGTTTTTTCCTTGGTTATGCTTCGGTCTACCAGCCTCCTTGACCTCCTTAAGTGTGTCGGTTCTTTATTCTTAGAGGGAGTCCTCCAGACTTTACTGACAGAGCGAGTTTGTTTGCGAGTGTCGGATGTGCCAGAAGATTCGAGAGAGAATCGGTCAGAAAAACCTCTTGCTAATGACCCTGCCAGAGCTTCCTTGTCAGAGTCGACGCAGGCGAGCTTTCTTGGTGTAGCCTTTATCTTGGCTTGTTAGTCATGTTCTTTGATCATGGTTCTTAATACATCAATGTTTTCTTTGATAAAGGTCGGAGAAGGGGAAGGGGTTTTTTACGTTTGCAAGACTGGTTCGGTGGGTCCCTCATGGGTTTCCGTTCCCACGTCCCTTGTTACCGCTCCCCGAAATTCCTCCTCCATAGGCTGCGAGACAACAATGCCTTCTTTGGTTTTCTTCTTTGGGTAGATTGGGATGCCGAGTCGCACGGATGACGCCAAATGTTGAGGTAAATTTACGTGGGCTACTTGGGCTTGGTAAAAGTGACCTCAGCGGTGATGAATATCGAGTTTAAACTTGTTACTACGGAGCTTTATTTCTTTGTCTCCTGGCTGAAAATAAGAAAGAACACCGTTAGCTCGCCCCGAGGCGTGAATCCGAGACCAACTCCAGCGTGAGAGTAAGTATGGTGGTGTGAGATAAATGCTGAGAATATAAAGTATGGTCCGGAGTAGGTGCTGTAAGTCCCGTCTTGGGGAAATGAGCCATCCCTTTATACTATTTGGGATTCACTACAAGACATAACCGTGGGGCTCTCTCTTGGTACGATCTGTCCACTACGTTTCATTCCAAGGACTGTGGTCCTTCACAAGGACTGTACCTTTTTCGTTTTGTCCTTAGATAACGCTCCATTAGGACGGAGCTAATAACTCCGGACCTGATATGTCCTTCGACACACCAGCTTCTTCGGAATTCTGGGGGTGACTTCGGACCTGATTTGTCCTTCGACAAGTCAGGATCTTCGGAGCGTTTGTTTGGTTTAGCCCGTGTTAGCTTGGCAGGAGCATCTAAGCTAGATTTGTCCTTCGGATGGTCCGGGGGAGACTATACATCATCAATTACTTTTCCCTGTATGTCACAAACCGCAAGAAATTTGCACAAACCGTAAGAATTAACCAAAATGCACAAACCGCATGATTACTTTTCCCTGTATGTCACAAACTGCAAGAATATTTTATGCACAAACCGCAAGAATGTTTTGTGCACAAACCGCAAGAATTAACAAAAATGCACACAACGCAAGATTTTTGCAATTTTGGACAGAGTTTAGTTTCCTAGAAATGTCACAAACCGCAAGATTACTTTTCCTTGTATGACACAAACCGCAAGAATTTTGCACAAACCGCAAGACAGAAAAATCCACAAACCCTAAGATTCATACACAAACCGCAATCTTCATACACAAACCGCAATCTTCATACTTTTCCAGAAAACCAGCTTTTAAATCACTTAAAAACTACACTTTTTGACGTTTTTAATCCAAACCACCTGTACAACTAACTATAACTAAGCTAGATCTATCTTAAAAACACAAACTTTAAGATTTTTAAACACAAAAAATTTGTTTACAAGAAAATATGGTACGAAATATGTAAAAAACTTATAAAACCGTGGTTTTGATCTAAAAAACGCACACAAATTCACACAACCACCTCATGGCGACTGATACCAATTGATGATATTCACAAATAAGTAATCCTTGAATGATATATAAGAAACTAGAGAGAGAAAGGATGGTTGGACAAAGTGTAGAGAGAAAAACCAAATAACTTAGAAAGAGAAAGTGTTTACACAAATGACCAACACCCTCTCCATGGGAGGGAGAAGGCTTATATACTATGACATATGGCCGGCCATGGGTTGCATTATCCATGAGCTTGGCCCGGTTAGCTTTCTCGTAACCGAACGCTTAACTACGAGATACGTAAGCATACCTATTTGTAGTGACCAAGTCTTTTCTCGATTCCTAACATTTACCTTGCAATGCACTTGGTAAAGTCGTCATTTCCAAAAAGCCAAACATAAGCAAATGCACAACATATGCAACTTTGCTCAAATAATTCAAAAGTACAACTCAAAACTCAAATTCTCCTCTTATCAAAACTCTTTCTTACTTTACCAAATGAGCATAATATTTCTTTTTCACCAAATGAGAACCCTTTAACTATCTAAGGTTAGGACTAGGAATAATTAAACGTATTTCACAAACCATTATTTTGCTTTCTTTCAATAAGTGATCGTAAGAGGATTTTGAATATGAAGATGATTATTATTCAAACGATAATCAATCTTACTATTCAATCTAATTACAAAATTAGAATATGAACATGAAATCAAGATTAGAATTTATCTAGATCATGGAAATATCAATCAAATGACCATAGATATTTTCCGAGTCTACATGTTTAACCATCCTTGGTTATTACATGAAATCACGAAATTGATTGCAAGACAATAAGAATATTCATCGAATTGCAACTTACACTTGTAATGAAGATTTTTCATTGAGTCTAAGCGTTCAAATGGTTGTGTTATTAGCTATGGTCAAATTATGCATGATAAACTAAATATACTCTAAGTAGGATTGACGACTTATAAATTTCCATCAGGAAACTCATAAGTACTCCAACTTGATAAGCAAGACTTGGACGTCATAACTGAAAATTCAAACCGAGAACCCTTATAAATTATGTAAGCTTCTCATAATAACCTAATGTCAACACCATCTCCCAAATAATAGGAAAATGATCCTTGCCCAAATTTGGCACCTCTACGGATCGATGGATCCTACATCCAAAATTAGTCTTTGGTTTAAGAAGATCCGCCCAATGGCTTTGGATTTAAGCATCTTCCTTTTGTCAATCTCTTATTTAAAAGTCCAACATACATGTAACTAACCTTTAGCAAACCATCATTGTTTCTACAAAGAAACACTCACAAGATCTATTAAGGTAAGTAACATTAATTGGATTTCTTTCTTAAAATACTTGCAAAGGTGCATTCTTTGAACACTCTCAATATAGTACATTACACATTGTCACGCTTAAGCAGGTCCTAGATGAATCATTCTTTTTTAAACTTACAACAACTTGCTTTCTCTCTCATTCAACCCTAGACTTCCACACATCTTGATTATGATTATGTAAACCAGAATTAAAGCATGTTAGTTGAGTTATATTAGGCCTAGTATTAAAGACAATACAAATTTTATCTTTGGTACATTTTATTAGGCAAATATAGGAATTCTATTTTGTCTAACATAAGAATGACTACTAGAGAATCTATTGCACTAGAAATTCAATTTGACCTAATGGTTGAATTGCTTTCCAAGAGTAAACTTGGGTTCGTGGTATAACCTGTAAAAATGGCCGTGTTTAGCCTGAATTGAGCACCTCTAGTGATAGTCTCATATTCATTCTCTAATTTGACTAAATGGCTCCTCCTAAAAATGCCTAATGATAGTCTACATTTATAAACTTTGTATCTCATTAGGAGTGCACACTAAGCAAGTAGAAATTAGGTTTCTCCTTAGTCAATATAGACTATTTGCATCTCACATATATGATTTGAAGTTTCAAGATGATAATGTGCTCCCATGTAATACAATTATATGCTTTCATGTTTATCTTAATGCTCAACGTTTATTTGCTTAGCTATTGAATGCATGTCTGTTGTAAAAGCGTTTGCCTTTTTCAAGTAATTTAGATAAAATGTCTCTTAGTTTATCTATATAACACATGCTCCTAAGTACTAAATGCTAACATGTTTTACATGATGATTGCATTTAAAATTATCACGTTTTGTATGCATCATTTTACATGACTTACGTGTTAATTGTGCACCTATACTATGTTAGTTTAATGTATGCCAATTAATATTTAAATGTCATATAGTCTTACACATGAATCTTGTTGATTATTGTGTTGATGCATGCTTAGATAAACTTGCATGCTTATATCTATATATCTTATGCATCTCACTATATATTTTCTCAAACTAGAATATTTTTCTTCGCGTCCGTGTCACAAATCTAAAAAGTCAAAAGAGTCGCAAAATGATATTAAATCTCTTAGAGTCTTCACTCACACACTCCTTTGATCGTCATCTCACTTTCTTCTAAATTATCCACTCTTTCATCAAGAAAAGGTTAGATACAAATCTAACGCTCCTCCAAGTAGGTTTGACAACTTAAATATTTCATCTGAAATATTCAAGTATCTTTAACTTGCGATCGTAAACGTTAAAGGTCGTATCCGAAAATCCCTATTCAAGCCTTTTAAAAACATAAGTTAAAAGGCTCTTCTTTTTTATTCGATGAAAACATTCTTTCTCTTTGATGAAAACACTCTTTCTCTTTAACGAAAACACTCTTTGTCTTTCGATCACACCTCTTCCTTCTCACTCAACTACGCCTTTGAAACCATAAAGATGGATAATCTCTTTCCTCCAATATCTCCGCTACCACCTTTATGACAACCCTATACCTCGTCGTGTGATTGTTCTATGAACATTCGCAATGCTCGAGAAGAGCTACATAACTTTGTGAGTGTAGTTTATCGTACGTTAACCACCATCCGTCTTGACATTGTCAAGCTCGTCGCCCCCATATTTGTTTGTTTTTTTTCTTTATTATTATTATTATTATTATTATTATTATTATTATTATTATTATTATTATTATTATTATTATTATTATTATTATTTTCGTGTACGAAACACACCGAAGATACGTCACCATTTCCTTCGGGACAATGTCCAAAAGGAAACATCTCCATCGAAAAGGTTGTGTCTGAAGATAACATCACCGACATTCTTTCTTTATCCCACGAGCGTGAATCATTAAATTATCTTCGTCAAGGTTTAGGAATGATGGAACACATTCCATAAATCGTTCTCTTCTTTTCTTCTAGTTTCGATTCTAGTCCGTGTTTCATTCCGTGTCGTGACAACTTAATTACTTCGTCGAAGTATTTTAAGCATTTCTAAATAGCAAAATTAAAATTAAAATGTCACTCCTCTCACAAAATTCATCAAGTCCTTAACTCCTCTCCTGTTGGTGGTCTGGCGGCCCCCAGACCTATTCTGGCGGCCAACAGCTTGTAATACAATTCAATTTTTTTAACCCAACACTTCCTTCTATAAATCAATAGGTCATCCTCATATTGTGATAA
>BQNB010107752.1:6730-23100 GCA_026074375.1 Tanacetum coccineum | reverse complement strand
TATATTTTTGCAACTTACTTGAGGTTTTCAATCTTAATTTTCCTTCTAATTCCCTGTCTTGTGTTTGGGTCTCCAAAGTCACTGATATCGCCAACTGCTCTTAGACAGCCTATGTAATCTGAAAATAAATACAGGTTAGACACATCGTTATAGTTTATTACTTTGTAAACTAGAAGTCTGTACTTTTTTTAGTGGTCGATTGTTTTTTAGGAGTTAATAATTTTTCTTGTTTTTTTTCACAAAATCAGCTATAGGTGGCTATATTGCACATTGTTTTGTAAGAGTGGTTTACTTTGTGTGTGTCAGTAGAGTGCCACTTGTAGTTATCAGACAACGTTGCATGTAACTTTTGAGGCAAAAGAAATGTTTCACCCTGTATATAAATAGGTGCAGTGTTGAGCATATGTGGTGATCTGAGATTTTCCTAAAAAAAATTGTTGTCAAAAAATGGCCAACATAGACAGACCGTTGTTTCATGAGTTATCTTGTGCTGCTGATTCTCATGATATTAGGGATCTGTTGTTTGTGTTGTTTAGGAGGGAAGTTGCTAAAGACTTAGTGAAAATGAAGGACTATTTTAAGCTATTTGATGAGCTAAGAATCGGTGTGGAGATGAGGGATGGATATATCAGCGAGCTTCAGATATTTGATATATTGAAGGAAGTTCTTGAAAGTATTGAAATTTTGAGGCTGATGCAGGTTGATGAGAAGGCTTCTCGTTTGGCATTGATGGCTAGAGAGATTCAGGACAAAGTATATGAGAAGAACACTTTCATTGCAAAGCTTAGAGAATAGAGGGTTGGTTAGCGTGTGGCTTCTAGTCTTTTTCAAGTAACTATGTCGTTGTGTGTGTGTATTTTTGGAGTCGGTGCTTTCTGAATAAATGTGTTGTTGTTTGTCCAGTTGTAGTTTCAGTCTGTGTTTAATAATGGTAAATGCAAGAAGTGTTATAAGTGACTGTTTAGTCTATTGCATGGTATAATAAGATGTTTCTTAAGCGATGTTTGTGCATTTAGTTGTTTGACACTTGTTGTAAAAATATATTTTGTAAAAGATAAAAAGAGAATGGTACCTGTTAGAATGGGATATTGCATAAGCTTTGGCAACTTTGATGCCAACTGGTTGTAAGAAGTAAATTGAAAATAGTGATGTGGAAATCTCGTTGCTGATATTGTTTCGAACTTTGTGTATTTACCAAACCGGAGGCTTGTTTGATTTTTTAGAGTCTGTTGATAGCGGCTGGTAGCTTCACAAAGAAAGTTAGAAATCCGGTAGGCCATGTCGATTTGCAATTTCTGGTTGAAGTAATCCACGTCTTTTAGAGCCATGTTTGCTTGGATAGCGTTACCCTGCGATTGCATATTTATTGTTATACATATGTCGCTGATCCATTTATTATTTGCATATAAATTAGGCATGGGTGTACCTCTCGGTCAAGCAGGATGTAGCAGAAAGCATATGGAGTCATTTCTGGTGCAGATTTTGCAATCTATTTTCTGTAAACTTTGGCTTCTAACGTCTTGTTTATTGAGTCTGAAGTCAGATGAGCGATTGTAGATAGTTCCATTTCAATAGTTAACCTAAACAAAAGTGCCGATGAATCATATTAAACCATAAACCAAAAAACTGGTAAAAGTAGCGCCATGGAAAAGAGCCGTTGTCAACAAAAGGAATATTTAAGTATGACGTGGAACATGAACAACATGAAAAAAATTAAAAACATCTGTTGTTAATGTCATTTAAAAAAAATTAGGTATCTAATAAAGAGAAAACAAATATTTATGAAAATTTATTGACACGCCGGTGTCCTGTGTATTTTTTCCAAAAAGTCTTTGTATACTATATTTTTTGTAGTATTTAAGGGTTGGTCTTCTTGGGGTTCAATAAGAATTTTTAGACCATGAGGGGTTGTGGCTCTTGATAATGCGACGTATAGCTGGCCATGGCCAAAAATTAGTTAGGGAAGATAGACGCCGATTTTGTTCAGAGATTGCCCTTGGCTTTTATTGATTGTCATAGTCTAACAGAGTTTTATGGGAACCTGTCTTCGTTTGAAAACAAAAGGGAGATTGGGATCTGTGTGGATGAGTGAAATTCGGTGGATAAATACTTTCTCCCCTACTCTTGTTCCTGTTATGATCTACACTTCGATTAGTTTTGTCATCAGTTGCCTAACTATCATCTTTGTGCCATTACATAGCCCCCATCGAGGTTTACATTCCTTAGAAGCATGACCGGTGCGCCAACTTTAAGCTCAAGGTAATGTGGAGGAAATCCTGGTAACTTAAGAGTGTTTAGATGTTCTACTAGATAAAGCATCTCTGTTTCAGCGCCATCATTTCCAGTTGGCGTTGCTTCATCTTGACTCATGTAACTTGTACTTTCGCCAGGGACCATGTCAAGAACTTTAGAGTTGATGATGTCGGCGGTTTCATTTTTGGGACATACGATTGCCTTTTGTTGGAGAGTCATTGTCGATGGTGTGTGAAGAGTACTTTGGTCATAGATGAAGTCGATCAGCTTTGAAAGACCTTGTTCATCAGGAGTGAGGCAGTAGCTAGCAGGAATGTCGATCCAAGATGTATTTTCAGGATCCTCTTCTGATAGGCGGCCTGTTTTTCCATCACCAATATCAAGTAACCAAGCAAATGAGTTGACCAGGCTGAGTTCTTCTAAAGTGATGTCTGGTTTTGCAAGTCTCATGTTTTGTTTTAATGTGAAAACCTTAAAAGATGGCCATAATGCAGATTCAGAAATGCAAGTCGCTATTATCTCCATCTTTGATGCTCCTTTTTTCACTGGAAGTGTTTGCCGAAAGTCACCACCTAGGAGAACTGACTTGCCTCTAAATAAAGAAAACAGTTTATTGACGATGTCTCTGAGGCTTCTATTGAGTGCTTCAAAACAACGACGATCATTCATAGGGGCTTCGTCCCAGATTATGAGATCAGTGTTGGCTAACAACTTTCCAAGCTAAGTATTCTTTGTAATTCTACATAGGAACTCCTCCGTTAATTCAAGAGGGAGCTTAAATATGGAATGTGCAGTGCGACCCGATGGGAGAAGTAAATAGGCAATACCTGAAGATGAGACTGCCAATACAATCTTTCCTTGCGAACGAAGACTGCTAATGATGGTTTTCCAGAGGAATGTTTTACTTGTTCCACCATGGCCGTAGACAAATATAAGTTCGTACCTACTATTTTCATCAACATTCATAATAAGATCATAAATTTCTTTTTGGTTAACGTTTAGCCTTGGAAAAGAGTCATTCTTTAATTGAGTCAACTCTTCCTGATTATAGTTTCTCTTTTCCATGAGGAGTCTGTTAGCTAGCTGCTCTAATAGATCTGCAGGAGGTGACGAGCGACCAAAGCTTTGCAGCGATTTGCCACAGTTGTTTAGAATAATCTCTAATTCATAGAGTGTATATCCTTGCAGTGAGTCGGCATTAAGATGGTAGTTAGGAATCTGCACTTTTTCTGACACTTTCTTTGGTATATCTTGACTCATATGTTCCCAATACTTTGTCCAAAGTTTAGATGGATCCGCGACGTCACAATAGAGTAGTATGTGAGAAAAGACAAATCTTAGCTGCTCAGAAGTTGCAGATGCACATGCCTCCTAAAGTGTAGCTTCCGATTCTCTGTCATCGCCTAGTAGACCCAACGCTTCACACGCAACTCTATAAGTCGGATAAAAAACGTCGTTAATAGTTTGTACTTCGAAGAAATCCCTGCAACCCTTTTGATGGCATAGTAACATTCTTAAAAAGAATAATTCTCCTGAAGTTGGATGCACATATGCTAGACATTCGATCGATGACTTGTTGTTTCTCCGTGGTGACCAGCTCTTACTACCAGAACGCCACATACATTCCGATAGGAATTCCAAATATGATAGATGTCTACCCATTTCATTACTGGCGTTATACGCAAACCACTCGGTTAATGTTGTGTTTTTCTTTCCAGGCAGGTCTACCACCGATCGTAACCTATCTTTGTCTCTAAAAGTTATTCGTTGTGTATCTTCCAAGTGCACTGCCAAGATTTGAACAACCGGTTCTCTATGATGAATTTCAAACTTGAAAATTCTCCAATATGCTTCATGAGCACAAATGAAACGCCCTTCAACATAGTTCTGAATCTCATCCACCATTTCTCATGAAGGTGCTGCTTTAGTCGATGATTCATCTATTGGCCTAGACACCCGAGTAAATATTCTGTCTGTGCCTTTTGATATGTACTTAAATAAATACTTTATGAGCATACTCCACTCATAGTATTCAACGTTGATATGAGCTCGGAAGGCTAGAAGTAGATCACGGTTGTATGGAACAACATAGTTGTTGTCCAATTTGAATTGGTTTCTTGTGGTAGTTATATTTGTGTCCCTTCTCTGATAGTGCGCATGACCGTTGTCGTCAAAAAAGGTTTTGGAATTGAATTTTTTTGCAGGGGGGATTGCTTTTGTTTTTTTTTTTTTACCTTACATTGTCACCCTTCATGCATGAAGCCTTCATGTTAGCAGCTCCACAGGGACCGTGCATCATCGTTTCAAAAACAATGTTATACCCATCTGGATCTATTTTTGGATCAGGTAATTCAGCAGAAATATATTGGTCAACATCTTCAGCGCTTTTTATTTTACTTTCTGAATCTACCCAAAGCAAAGTGTGGCAATGTGGCAATCCCCGCTTTTGAAACTTGACTGTGTAGAGCACTGCAAGATAAAAACAAAGATTAACAAATGGGGACATTCAAATATAAATTAATTCAAAATTTGAAAAAAATGCAGGATATCATACCTCATGTGACATTTCCAAATATACGTTCTTCCCTAAGAAAGGTAACGAAAGATTGAATCTTTCTCTTAAAAACCCGACACACGACATCCGCTCTATCAGAAGCAGTCAACTCAGGGTATTGAGCCATGAGTCTTTTGATTTTTGGTCAGTTTACATTACATGTGAATGTGATGAAAAATTGTGGGATTTCCAGCTTCTGCCATTATGCAAGAGCGTCTAGATAGTGAACGTAACCATGTATCGTGGATGGCCCGGACATGAAAGACATGGGGAGTATTATTCTTCCTCCAACTTCATAACCATCGCGTTCTCCTCGAGAAATAGCATCATATAAATCGGATAAGTAGTCAGCTCGAATATCATTTTGCTTTTTCCTTAGGAAGTCATGTCGGTTTTGTTTAACATCACAAAACACACTAACGACGTATTGTTGAAATAGTATGCCACCCCTGAAAATCAAATTGTACTGCTGCAAGCGAAGATGGAGCTGGTATCTGTAGTAGGCAAGCATTGTGATTCTTCTTGCCCTGCCACGGCCATCAGTTGATTTTAGCTTTAGATCTGTGTGGTACCCCGACTGTCCGTAGACGAAAAGAAGGGGAAATTGCAACGACATATATGAATGGTGAAACTTGTTTACTCTTTGGGTCGGGCCATCTTTGTGCTGAATGATGACATTAAAATTTTTGTTACTTGTAATACCACTTTCAAAAATCATTGCCCCAAGAGTATTTGATGTAGGAAACTCATAACCACGCGCACCTTGACCGTTGTAAAGGCGTATCTTGAATTCTGGAATGTCAATCTCCCTACATTTGTCTCTTGCTGTCCTGAAAAGTTGTACCAACTCGTTGTATGCATCTAAAAAGTGAATGAGACCTTAAACCATCTGTGGATCTAAATCACTGTTATGAATCCCGCCGAAATGCCGCATCTTATTTTCAACCTCATTATCAATGTCATAGATATATAGCTGTAGAAATCTAGGAGCTTCTCCCGGTGGCGGGTATAATGATCCTATCCAATGGTAGATCTGGCTGGAGACTTTATAAACATATGGACCTCGGCCGGCGTTAATAGACTCGTCAATTTTAGCTCCAAAGGACGTCATTGCAAACATTTGGTTGTAAGCCCGAATGTTTTCCATAAAATGCTTGTTTCTAAATAAGCTCTTGATATATATTCAGGTGGTTCACGCAGTGGTTGCATATAAATGCTTCCTCTTCCACAGCATAAATGATATTCGGGCCTCTGATTGTGGGAATGTCCCTTTAAGCGTTCACCATACCAGAAGGAAGCTCCACAATAATGACAACGCTGATCAGAGTCTCTAAAATTAGTGTAAGTGTATGAGGTCCCTACAAAAAAACATGTCACAACACACTTAATGAACACTGCAGATATATAGCATTGACATTCAGAATGCGTGACAATACTACATGGCCATCATAACATGTACAGAAGAGATTTACCTGCGCCTGAAGCATAGCTGGAGCCGACTGTAGGACCACATGTCGAAGGACGATGCCTTACTAAACGGTGCCTAGTAACACCGCTCGAGCAGGTTGCCTGAGCTGTTGTTAAACCGACCTCGGGATTTGCACGTGTATTTCTACCACCACGTAAAGTATTACGAACATCTGAAAAAAAGGACACGATCAAAAACTTAAGTCACCGACCATGACACAGAAAAGGCTAGTGCAAAACCACAGGTTAAAGAATCAATTTGTCACTTACCATTGTCGTGAATAAAATTAGAGCTACAAACAGTTGTAGTCTGGCGCACATTAACTGAAAGGCGTCCACGAATACCCTTTGAACAGGTAGCCTCACCTGTTGTTAAGCGGACATCAGGGTTCCCACGTGCATTTCTACCGGCACGTGAAGTAGAAGGACCGTTGTTATGAACATCTGAAAAAAAAGATAGTAAAAAACCTAAGTCAACGACCATAACACACAAACGTTTAGTGCAAAACAAAGGGATGAAGAATCAATTTGTCACTTACCATTGTAATGAATAAAATTAGAGCGGTGGCTACCAATACCCCTTGAACAGGTAGCCTCACCTGTTGTTAAGCTGACATCAGTGTTCCTACGTGTATTTCTCCCGGCACGTGAAGTAGAAGGACCGGTGTTACGAACATCTGAAAAAAAGACACGCAAAAACCTAACTCAATGACCATGACATACAAACGTGTAGTGCAAAACCAAGGGATGAAGAATTAATTTGTCACTTACCATTGTCATGAATAAAATTAGAGCAGCGGCCACCAATAACCCTTGAACAAGTAGCCTCACCTATTGGTAAGCTGACATCAGGATTCCCACGTGGATTTCTACCACCGTGTGAAGTAGAAGGACCAGTGTTACGAAGGCCTGGAAAAAAGAACACGGTAAAAAAACTAAGACAACAACCATGACACACAAACGGCTAGTGCAAAACCCTGGGATAAAGAATCAATTTCACACTTACCATTGTCGTGAATAAAATTACAGCTAGAAACAGTTGTAGTCTGGCGCACATTTATTGAACGATGTCCAACAATACCCCTTGAACAAAGAGCAGAATAAGCCTGGAAAACGTCAGCAGCATTAGTCGAATTTAATTTTTGACTTTCACAGTCCATATGCATGACATCAGCAGCTGACGGTGTGCCTGAAAAGCGTAAAGCCAACAAACGATGTTAAACATATGATGTACCTCAGAAAGCAGGTAACTGAAAGAAATAAATTTGAGTAAAATTACCATTGGAAATCGTGCTGGACCCTTCCCGTGAAACCTCCTTACAACCATGACGATACTTCTGATAGACGTCCAAATATAATTTTGCGTCCTGAGTACGGCAGACCATTAAAGAAAAACCAAACAAATCCAAATGTAATTGAGGAAGCAAGCAATGAAAAAAACAATAAAAAAAGACTAAAAGTACATCTGAAAGTTGTTGTGCGCTCACGTCGTAAGTTCCCTCCACAAAAATCAGAACACTTTTGGAAAACATTCAAATATAACTGACTGTTATTGGTAGGACAATTTGCAGAAGGAACACCCAACAAATTTAACATTTCTGCAGCAACCAACAGTGAACAAATCAGATATGAAAACACGACACGAGACCCAAAAAGCAATAATCCAGCTTCATTCACCTTCAAAGGCCGAGACACCACCAAAAGGAAGAACAGAAACACCCGTTGGAGGTCCAATAGATGGAACATTACAGCCATAGGAATAAGGAATACGTACATTATCAAGAGCCTCAAGTGTACAAGGAGCTTGTGTATGAGTCAAAATATCGGGTGGTTGTTTTTCAAGTTGGGTAAGAGCAGTGTCTCCATATTCATCTGTTTTTTTCCCTCTCATACTCAAATAAACAAACACAACCGACGATGATAGAAAAAATAGACAATAACTTAAAAAACAAACAGTTTTCAAACAATAGGAGGCACAACAAAAGTCGCTCTTAAAACAGTAGGCCAAAGAAACCCCAAAACAGTTAGAAACCATGTGCAAAAATATAAAACAGTCACGTAACATGTTGCCTAACACAACTAACAACCGGCAACAGAAGCAAATGTACCCAGATCAAAGTCCAATGTAATCAACTCAAAGCTAATATAACCAACAATCGTTAACAAAAGCAATACCAAATTAGACCATAACGCAAACATACCCAAGTCCAAATACAATGTAATCAATTAAAAGGCTAATATAACCAACAATTACTAAGCAAATCACCAATGAAAAACCACAATGAACCTATGGATGCATATTCTAACAACCATCAACAAACAGTGTAATCAGTTCAAAGCCACTACACCTAACAGGCATTAACCCAAGCAATATCAAATTAGACAAAAGGAAACAAAAACCAATTAGTACAACCAAAGCAATAGCAAATTAGACCAAACCAATTAGTAGCAAAGAAACAATATTCGGCAATAAAAGAGCATAAATCCCAGAAACAATTAGTCACTAATGAATCCATTATAAGAAAAACAAAAGCAACAAAGAAATTAACAACCTTAAAGCCATAGACAAACAACCAACAACCTCAAACCACAAACTACGAACCACCAACAATATTAAACAAAGAACCCTAACAACTTACCAAAATGAAATAGCAGTAATTCCTCTCAAATACAGCTAAAAACCCTAAAAAACCAAATCCACCACCAAAGAGATTATATACCATAGTAACCCATGGTAAACCACAGGTGGCATTCATGCAACAAATCATGGTTAGTGGAAAGCTTAGTCACAGTATTAGTGAGAAATTAATAGAGCAAGAGAGAAGAGCGAGAGAGAGTGGGAAATGTTACGGGTGGGGAGTGAGAAGTGTTATTAAATCCACCGGGTCGGTAGTGGATCGGGTCGGGCGGAAAAATTAAATGCATTTATACCAGCACTCCTGGTAAATGTATGGATTTATAATAGAGGAAAATATCTTCCTCCATTATTTACAGTATAGATAATTAATCGAAAAAACTTTCTTTTATGTATCTAATCCATAATTTTAGTCATAAAGTGTAACAATTTAATTAAAAAAACACTTGGTAAATTCATACCTATATGTTTTTGTGTAAGACATGTGATAACCGTGCATTAATATGATGACTTAAGAAAATAATGTAGCAGAATAAATGTAGGTTCTATGATCTATGAATGAATGACATGGGATGCCTGACGTTGCAGTTGGCTCAAAAGTGTTAGGCTGGTCATCGAATGAAGAGGAATGTGAGGTTGTATTGTCCATGTGTATTTGAGTCAGGGACGGTATTAGAACACAAAGTTATCACGTGCATTTATGAAAAAACAAACAAGATTAATGCATTTTTTTAAGATCAAGTGCATTTATAAAAAATTAAAGTTTTTTTAACAAAATAAACACTACGTGACAAAAATTCATGGGTGTTCCGAGACCTCTCAGATCCACCATGGTTCCGTCCCTATTTGAGGGTGGTGTGTTTATTTATCAGAAAACGGGTATAGGTAACTTTAGGATGTTTTCGTTACGGGTGAGTAAGATACAATGAGATGATATCATGTAGAGATGAGTTGTGGTTAATTATGATTGATGCCTAAAGCAAATAAAAATTAACCAATTATGCACGTACCATTATAATGCTAGACATAACTGTGTTGAAAATTCAATGTCGTCAAAGTCAAAAGACTTAATATACAACATAAAACATGTTTTGTAAATTACTAGCCGGGTATCCGCGCAATGCGACGGTGAGTATCCGGTAACTAAATATAGTCGCGAGCACTGTTGTTCATTTATATGTTTTTTCTAACATAACTTTACAAAATAATAACAAATTTTAATTAAAATAACTATTAACCATACCGATATAACTATTTCACATCCAAATAACATAAGGTTCAAATTAAAGAGAGTAGCATAAGTTGTTAAAGACATAAATTAAAGATAAACGTCAATACAAATAAAATGTAATAGACATTGAAAAAGATAACGCGTTAACAATATAATAATCGACTAAAATAATTAAGAACAAAATTGTGTACAAAAAATATATTTTTACCTTAACGATTGATGAAGATTTGACTTATCGAATGATGTAAGCTATAATGTTAGAACCCATTGAAGTTATAAATTTTTAGATTAAAATTTTAAAATGGATTACAATGTCAATCATGTATATATCGAATTCATAAATCAACTTTTTTTATATAAAGCAGTAGAGATACATACTATTAAATAAGCAGTTTCAATATTAAATGTTTGTAACCACCTTGACCTTCAACATTAACTTAAAGACCATGATTATGGTCATGTAACCACTATGAATTCATGAAGGATGTTATGAGATTAATTGTTCAATTAATGCTCATAATTCATTTTGACCAGGAGTTACAAACTCTTTTATATGAGCTATTAGTAACACATGCTAGTTAAAAAACGTATAAATTAAATTTGATGTGAATTTTAAAATGTTTATGGTGAACATTAACTAATGAATTTATATTTTTCTCAAACAAGAAATGTTTTGGTCCTTTAAAAATTTTAAGACTTCTAAAATATAATTGTAAGTACTTGTGTTTATTTTAAGATCACAAAAGTCAACTAAAAAACTCTTTTTTAAGTTAAGTGAGCCTCTTTATCGTAAAACTTTCTTCATCCTTAAAAGAATTTGAAATCTCTCTTCTAACCCAAATCCATCATTTCATCTTATTCGTGACCCTTTTTTAATTGAGTGAACCATTCCTTCTTTAAAATCATTTTTTAATTAGGTGAACCCTTTTATCTTTAAGACTCTTCATATTTTAAGGGTCTTTGACAACAACACTCCATACAAATGACATAAACCGAATATATAGACTGATTGTTTTTTCTTTTGCAGACAAAGGATTGATTGTGTGTATATAATTTGGGTACAAAGTGATGTTAGTTGTGCCTTTGTTAACACAACCAGAACATTGTTTTGTAGACTGAATATACAAACTTTACTAATATAAATTGAGCGATCTATATTTAAACGAACCTTCATTCTCCCATACAACCATACTCCACCGGCCCACCACCATCCTCCCAAACCCTTTCTCTTCCTCATTTCTTCACCATAACCAGAAAGCATAAAAAAATCATATAGAGTTCATTCAGTTTGGTGAATACATTAGATATTTATAGAATTTACTGTAAATTTAATAGAAAACTTGAAAAACATCTTCAAATACAAATGATTGCAGGATTGCGAAGTAAGCTGCTATACTTAAGGCTAAACATAATTCGTACCGAACGTGCCAACAAATACAATTTTTACCAAATGTTGTATCAACATGAACACGCCAACTATGAGATATTTTCGACAATTATACAAGAAGTGACAAGAATAACAATACTACACACGATTTGAAGATACTGTATCAACATGAGTGGAGCAGAACAGGTCTCACTCAAGAGCTAAGCATTTCAAGTCACTTGAACATCACTAGAGTCGTGCTCAGACTTATCAAGCTTGCAAAGCAGAGGGAAATAGGCAAATAGCTAGTAAGATGCTTCTAGATAAGAAGTGCGTGTATTTTAGGTTTTGAGAGAGAAAGACGAAAATGATATGAAATTGTTTATTTGTTTTGAGGGTTTTATATCCAGTGTCATGGGCTGTTACGAATAAACATGTTAATTAAGATGTGTAACGGGCTGTTACAAATAAATATTTTAATGGATTGCTACAATATTTAGTGGCTATAAATACATTTAAATAGGCCGTTACATTATATGAATGTTGGAGTGTTACAAAGTTACAAATTTTAAAACATTTATATTAATGTAATAACTTTTTTTAAATTCTATAATTAATAATTTTTTTTACTTAATTTTTTAAAACTTCTAATTTTAAAAATTGGGTAAATGCTTTATAAAGTAGTATATATTAATAGATAACAAGAATGAATTATCCACATGACCACATGATATCTTTCGTTTTCCTTTGCAAAAGCAATTTTTAGCATTCAACTTTTTTAATACGACAAATGTAAAACATAAAACAACATCATCAAATCCAACACTAGATTTTTCTTCCTTATTATATTATATTATACTATTACACATTTGTGAATTAAAACGACGCAGTTTTGACCCCCCTTTCACTGTTCATTTTAAGCACTGTAGCTACAGTGCTACAGTGCTGGGCAAAAAAAGCTCAAAAAATTTAGCTCAAAAATTTGGACCGGCCCAATTAGTTTTTTTTTTTTTTAATTTGTTGGCACAAAATAGAAAGGAAAAAAAATGTTCAATTCTCGATTGAAACAATATGTGATTCTGTACTTGATATCTACAAAACTCAAAACACAACTTTTATAAGGATAAACCCAAATGTTGGAGGCATACCTTTCGAATATTATACTATTACACATTTGTGAATTAAAACGACGCAGTTTTGACCCCCTTTCACTGTTCATTTTAAGCACTGTAGCACTGTAGCTACAGTGCTACAGTGCTGGGCCAAAAAAAAGCCCAAAAAATTTAGCCCAAAAATTTGGGCCGGCCCAATTTTTTTTTTTTTTTTTTTTTTTTAAAAAAAAATTTGTTGGCACAAAATAGGAAGGAAAAAAATGTTACAAAAGTACCGACGCATTCAGATAAAAAAATATCCGCGGTAACATTTCCGAATTGACTTAAACAGGCCCAAAAATTTGGGCCGGCCCAATTAGTTTTTTTTTTTTTTTTAATTTTTCGGCACAAAATAGGGAGGAAAAAAATGTTACAAAAGTACCGACGCATTCAGATAAAAAAATATCCGCGGTAACATTTCCGAATTGACTTAAACAGACCCAAAAATTTGGGCCGGCCCAATTATAAAAAAATACTCGCGGTAACATTTCCGAATTGACTATACTGAAAAAGTAAACCCGCACTATTAAATATGAGACCGACAAAATAAACTCGCACAAAATTAAAGGAAAAAAAAAGAATTAATGACACGCAACAACGCGCGAAAAATTAGCGCCCCGCAGTAACGTGCAGGAAAAAATAAACTTACACTATTAAACATAAAAAAACGCGCGAAAAAACAAATAAAAATAAATAAATAACACATTTCACAAGTAAAACTACGTCGTTTTGGCACTGCTACAGTGCTTAAAATGAACAGTGCTACAGTAGCGCTACAGTACCCCCGGCCCAATGGGCTCAGTTACTATTTGGCAAAAAATAAGAAGAAATTGTTTTTACAGAAAGTACTCTCATCTTTAACTATTTACGACTTTCTATCGGCCTGGGCAAAAAAAATGCGCGATTGTCATTTTATATAAGAACAAAAACAAACTATTAAACATGAGACTGAAAAAATTAACCCGAAAAATAAAATTAATGCCCCACAACAACGCGCGAAAAATTAACGCCCGCAGCAACGCGCGGTTAATCTTGTTTGTTCCATTATATATCTTAAGTTCTAAAAGCATCGGTTTCAAGCATTTAATTTAGCTTACATTTTATAACGAGTTAACTATATTTTTGGTCTTCGTGATTTGTCGGGTCTTTCACTTTCGGTTCATTTTTAAAAAAGTTACAGTTTTTCTTCAAAGTCCGATGACCCATAACACTTTTAGTCCATTTTGTTGTTGACTGTTAGTTTGACCGGTAAAACTACTTAAAATTATTAAAATACCCTCGTGTTAGACTTAAAATGAAAGATCAATCTACTCCTTAATCTTTTCTCTTTTCCATAATTATTACTAAACACATGAACACATAAAACAAGCACATAATATAGTTAAGTTTTATTATTATTTTATTATTTAATTAAGTCTTATTTTAAATTCTTAATATTAACATAATCTGTTTCTATAATAAAAACCAATCTCCACACATTATCATGATCCCATTTTGTCATCATCCTACATTATCATCATATACAACTATACACATATTGCACTCTGCAGTGTGCGCAACACTTTTCCATCTAAACACCCCTTATCTTTACATTTTATATATTTTTTCTTGTATTCTTCTATAAACACAATACAAAGTCACCAAACCCACAAAAGTTCATGAAACAAAACATAATAAAACTCATAGAAGAAAAAACCCTATTTACTTGTAATTTGCAAGTGATAAAGAAATAATTAATAAAAAATATGTAACCTATAAAATCATGAATGCTTACACAAAAATCTAAATCAAACACCTATATTTTCATCATCTTCTTCTTCAGTTAAACCCCCAGATCCACAAGAAACTTAAATGGCTATAGTGATGCAGATCTGATTACATCATGGTGGTAGTGCCGATATGGTGGAGGTAACGCAGGTAGCGGGTATTGTTGATGGTGGATCCCAGATCTAAAAATATATCTAAAAACTCATATTAAAACAACAAGAAAATCTAAACACAAACAAATAAATCTTTTTGAACCCATATTGTTTGTGTTCTTGTTGTCTTCGCTATCGGTAACGTCGTTGCAGCCGTCGTTGTCAGCGGCAGCCGTCGCCTCAGGCGACTTAATGATGGGGTGTTGTGGTGTGGTTGTAGGTGATGATAATAAAGATTGGTGGTGGTTTATTCAAAAACACATCAAGAACAAACTCGGACGATGTTTTCATGAATGAGTTTGATGACTTTTTTTAATCTGGATTTAAATGGACTTTGTTGGGTTTTGTTATGATAATTTGCATTTAATGCTAGGGTTTTTATTTGGATTTTATGCTTACAAGATGGAATTAATGAAAATAGTTTTTGATATGAAAAATGGCTCATGATATAAATACCCCTAAAAAAACCATTTGTACCCCTCATGTTTTTTGATTTTTTTTTAATTTTTTTTATTTTTATAATTTTATATATGTTATAAAACTGTGACACGGAAAAAACGGAACGAAAAATATAAAGTTTAACAGGTTAAAAGTATGAAATTGTTAAAAATTACGGAACAGAAACTGATAAAAAACTGCGCTGCACTGTAAAAATGGGGGTACAATAGGAATCTTTGTACTTTTTTTGTACTTTTTAGCGGGCCAGGGGGGTACCAATAGTAGCACCCATTAAAAATACATAAATGTTTTGGATGAAAGATTGTTTTTTAGATGAATATATATATAAGTTTTAATATAATCGTGTGGAAACTAGAAGAGGATGTTGAATAGTTTACAAGTTAATTGGTGTTTTAAAATTTAACTTCAAAAATTGTTAGATTCGAGTATATGCTTAATCAATTAACAATATGAACCAATCAAGATAATTATCTACTTGTAATAACTAGACAAACAATATAAAGAGATAAAGGAAAGAACGATCAAACCAAGACACTACGAAACTCTTCTTCGCCCTACTCCACTCCGCGAGTATCCAACTCAAGATTTTACTATGTCAACAAGCTCCCTTCATGCAGAGAAAACCGTTTACACGTCGCTTATGTTATTTTCCGACACTAAGCTAAATGTCGAGTCCTAATCTTAGCTAGAACCAATCTACCACTTTACAAACTCTACCCAATCACAAGATCTACAATATCGAATTTGCACACTATCTGATTCACACAATTACACAAGATAATAAAAATAGAGATTTGGATCTTAGAAGAAGAGAGGAGAAATCACTAATCTATAACACTTCGTTTCTTGGCGAATACGAGTGTTCTTCTCTTGCACTTGATAGAAGAAGGAAGAAGGTTGAAGATGAGATTTGATCACTTGGAACAAGATTAAACTATGTTAGTGATCAAGAGATTTAGTGAGAGAAAGAAGGTTTTTAGAGAGCGAAAGATAGCTGAAAAATTCGTGCAAAGAGGTATATTTTTCTGCTGAGAACAGTGCAGTATTTATAGCCAGGAAATCCCAACGGCATCTGGTGGTGGTCCTGGCGAATACGAGTGTTCTTCTTTTCCTTAAGAAGTTTGGAGGAGGGTTTGAGCAATACATTGATGAACAAGATAAAGAGAAGAAGAGAGGTGGAGAAGATGATGAAGAATGGATGATATGTTGTGGTTTAAATAATGGAAGAGATGAGGAAATATGGAAAAGCATGACATTAAGTAAAAAAGGTACAAGAGATGGTTTGTCTAAACAGGGAAATGCCAGCTTGAAACTATAGGTAGGAGGGTCAAAGTT
>BQNB010107751.1:0-23100 GCA_026074375.1 Tanacetum coccineum | reverse complement strand
TACTGATGAGAGCAGGTTCGCACAAACCATCATTGTTTATATACTCTGACTTGAGGAATATGGATGACCATATTTTTGACTCTGGATCAGAAAGTAAATCACTCGCTGTTGGAACACGCGTAAAACAAGCCGCGGTTTAGTTGAGGCAGGTGAAGCACCATGTGGGTGTGAGATTGGGGGCTGAAATAGGGGCACACATGGGTGCATTTGTAGGTTTGATTTTTCTTAGAATTATTGGCATTAACAATAAGTAATTTTTGTATACCGCTTTGGTCACCTGTAAATGTATCATAGGCTTACCCGCAGTCAGCATGCCATCTGGTGATAGCGTTTTGTTAAGAAGCACGACACGGTTGATGCGCCGTCCTGTGCCGTAATAGCATATAAGCACTTTATCACCTTACTTTCTTAGCTTAGTCTTCATGTTTATATATCGATGAAGCAAGTATACAACTGATGCATTCTTGCAGGTTGTTGATAACAAAAATCAAAAGAGAATGGAGAAGGCTTAACAAAAAGAATGGCAGGTTTAGGGTCTACACATCAGGTTAATTTGTTGGTTTATACACATGTACTTATTTTGTATTCGGTAAGAACTCATACATTTGTAATCCTTTAATAAATGATGTATACATGGTGTATGAAATGTAACGTCACTTATGCGAATAACATTTTTCTTAGCCAAATATCCCGCATAAATAGCAGTCAAATGGAAATATGAGCCGCAGCGAAGAGGGGGTTGCAAACACCCCGCAGCAGAGCGTAGGCAAACTCCCTCGTTTGGAACAAGCCCCAACTTAACCTAACTTGGATACAATATTCTTTAGCTTTTATTAAAATCTATGCGTGTGTAACTGGTAATTATCAAATAGTATGGATATATTCTTCAAGTCGTATAGATATGACTTTCATGTATCTCAATTATGTATTCTTTGAGTATAACCAAATCTTGAATTTGGTCATTCATAATCACATTTGTTTCTAAGACTCAAGAGAACAATACAATACAAAGAAACTTGTTATGTAAACTATGTTTGAAAGAGATCAAATCTACTATATTAACATAATCAAAAGTTTTTACATTCTGTTATATGTGGTTGGCGGAAAGAGTCACAATTGTCTATTAAACTTGTGTCTTTTTGTGAGAAAAACCGCTTAGAGGAAAAAGCAGGTAATACCCGAATCCTAACAAGGAGCTATTTCCCCTGACCCCACAAGGGGCGCTGCCCTTGGCCATACAAGGAGGCGCGGCTCACTCGATCCATACACTTAGTTGTGCTGGTATCAAGCTAGCTAGAACGAGTGTTTACTCCACACCTACTAACTCAATTATGAGCTAAACCTGAGTAAGCCCTTGATATCAAGTAAATCATGATTACATAAACTATAAGTGATGATACTAAAATAACCAACATTCATCCCCCATTTTTAGTATAATCCTTGATCTACCAAAATAATAAAAAAACAAACCAAACTCATGAATAAATGTAAATGTCTTAAAGATTGAAATTTCAGATATTATTTTATGCATTTCAAATATTTAAGAATGATGATGTCCCGTAGATTGAACACTTCAACTCGTTTGAATACTCAAAGATAATACATACATACGTTTCTATAAGTTTTTAATGTATAAATACTTGACACTGTTATAATCCTTGTCCATAACCTTCATGAACATATAGAAAGCGAAGTCCAAACTTTTTAAAACGGCAAAACTCCTTGTTTACATAGGTAGTTCCTATAGTCATGCACCTGCAATGCAAATTTTTGCAAGAACTATTAAGAAGATAAACTTCAACCTAACCCATTTACATGAACATATACCTTGTGATGATACGATGTGTTTCAATCTCTAAGTGTAAGCTTTACACATTGAGTTTAGCTTTTAGCATTGTATTAAAAGAGAATTGGGTGTCTCATAGTTAGAAATTTAGATGTAATTTAATCTCATCCTGATAGCTGACTTGTGCACTAAGTCTTTGGTAATCCTTTAGTTAAGTGATCCTCCCAGTTTAATCAAGAACCAAAATACTCCACGACCATCATTCCATTCTTAATTAACTTACGAATCATGTTGTGTCTAACACCTAAGTGTTTAGACTTTCCATAGTAGATTTATCTAATATGCCTTAGCTAAAGTGGTAGCACTATCACAATGTATGAAAATAAGAAATATTAGTTTTGGCCATAAATGAATCTCATGAATGAGGTTCCTTAACCATTCTTCCTTATTTCCAACAGCAACTAAATCTACAAATTTCCTTTTCTTCGTCGAATCAACAATGCAAGCTTGCTTCTTTGAAGCCTATAAAATGACCACCGCCTGATCACTTAAGAGAGGGACCCCAACAAAGGGATTTGCCCATTGACCCTGCAAGAGAGCATGCCCCTCGTGACCTCCCACACTTAGTTGTGGCGATATCAAACTAACTAGGACGGGTGTACACTTCGGACTTCATGACTTAACTAAGACATAACCTAACTAAAATCACCAACAACCTCCTAAATAGTTATGTTTGAGGGCACATAAAGTAACACACTGACTCAAGCGTGCAAATACAATCTCCATATCGTACTCTAAATGCTTAAGAAATAATGTCAATATGGATTTAACCTAGTTAAAGAGCTTGTTAGCCTCAAAATATTAAGTCATACAAGGAAGTTTCGGTCATTCGTTTAGAAAGTCAATGTCATTAATTAATATTCGTTGTAATAGGCTAAAAGGATAAACGGGCTCATTATGTAATCTAATATTATACACGTTATGGGCTTAAGCCCAACCAAAACCCGAGCCCAGCCCGACTCAAGAACCATAGGCGTCGTAGGTTTAGCTAGACACTATAAATACCCCCTCTCCACACATGGAGAGGGGTTGGTTGTCTCATTTCTTTCTTTGTGATAATCCAACCTTCTCTTCTTTTTCTCCATTCTCTCTATAACTCTCTCTCTCTCTCTCTCACTAGTTCTTCCATATCCTTTCTTATTTCCTATTCGATCTATCTATATTTTAGTGAAGTGAATATGGTTTTTGGGTATCCTACATGTGGTATCAAGAGCCTCTGGTGGGTTTTGTGATTAGTGGATGTTGATTGTGAGCTTATTGGTTCGACTTATTTAGCTTAAAAGGGTTTTGGCTTATTTTTCTTTTTGTGCTTATTTGATATAAAAGCTTTAATCTTTTTATTCCAAAACCTTAACTAGCAACTTTTCAAAACCATTTCGTAGCTTATTTGGGTCTCGACTTATTTACTAGTTTATTAGGGTTTTTAGCTTATTTCTACAAAAAACACTAGTATTTCCTTATTCAAAACTTAAGTAGCTTAAAACTGTCTTATTTTCGTAGCTTTTTATCTCAGAAAACTGTTAATTTTCAGCTTATTTGGGTCTCTTTTGTACGCGGTTTGAAAGGATAAGCAAAAAGGACAAAAGTACTTGTTAGGCGATTTGATAGTACATCAGGTGATTTGATATTGTTTTTCAGCGATATGAGTATGTTACTAGGCGGTTTGAGTTGGCTAAAATGCGGTTTGAGCTTATTTATTAAGTGGTTTAAGCTTATATATTAGGCGGTTTGAGTAAAGTTTTCAAGCGATTTGACAGACTAAGTAGGAGATTTGATAACAGGGTGTTACGCGATTTGATCACTAAACTTAACAAGCGGTTTGAGTCTGTGATCACGCGATTTGAGCAGGTGTAAGGCGATTTGAGCAAGCCTCATCTAGGCGATTTGATTTTCTAAAACATGCGGATTGATATCAAGTCACGCGGTTTGAGTTCCAAAAGCAATCAGGCGATTTGATATTCATAGGAAGGCGATTTAACCTTAAACACTAGGCTATTTGATAACTCTTTTAAGAGGTTTGACAATAAGATTAAAGGCGATTTGATCTAGTCCTTCCACGTGATTTGATTTTAACAAGCAGGCGATTTAAACTCATAGCATGTTACACGGTTTGATACTCAGTCACGCGATTTGAGCTACACTCTCAAGCGGTTTGACCTAGATAATTCAGGCAATTTGATCCAAGTAGCATGCAATTTGATCTTAATTTCTTGCGATTTGATGAAGGTTTAGGATTTCATATGAATAAGAAAGCTTTTATAATTTGGCGAGAAGTTTGTTTTTTAAATTATAAACCCTAAACAGAATTTACACATTCAACCCCTAGAATTCAAACTACTTTCACCATTTGTCCTTTATCCATTATTTAACAACCGTTACCTTAAAAGTGCAAATTAATTTAAAAGTTAGTCCTCAAAACACAATTTAACAATCGTTAGCCATTTAACTTAGATTTATTTACATGGTTAGTCCTCGTTAGTGCTTTAATCAACCATTAATTGTTTGAAGTTCAAATTTTTTTCTCCATTCATTCCTTAGCTCAACAATCGTTAACAAAGTTCAAGTACTTTAATTACACAACGGATGTTCAAAAACATCAAATCTACAACAACATCAATTTACCTACTTAAGATCCTCACACTACAAAATCATTTTCACTTCAAATTCGGTATAATGGAAAACGAAAGATATTTTTATCTTTTGTCTTGGATTCAGAGGAACAAGAGATGCCAACATAATGACAGAACGGCCAGCAATAAAAGAGTATGATATTAGGTTCTATGGAACCAACACTCTTTATGACACTCAAAAACAACATTCAACATCTCTCTATATATAGGATTTCCTTGTAAAATTTGAGGTTTACACTAGCATTTCACCGACTCTTTTAGTGCAGCGAAAGAACTTTCAAGTTTGGTATAGCTCACAACATAAAAAACCTTGATAACCAACTCAACAAAGAAACACTTTACGAAAAAGACTCCAAGTTACTTCAGACTGTCAATACACAGTTTAGAAGTTATACATTTAGAAAGTGTTTAAAGACTTCCAATTATGATCAAGATGCTTGAGAAGCAAGAGAAGACTTTAAAAAATCTACACTATATGGAAAAGCTTAATCTTCAAAGACTTGATAATTCAAAAACATGGACTCCATGAGAAATCGTATTGTGAAAGAACACCATCATGAATAAGAGATTCAGAAAAGATTGACAAGGTTGTATGGACAAAAGTTATGATTCAACGAGTGCATGTTTTCAGGAGGTTAAGGCAGCGAATGCTAGTTCAGGTGACACAGACAGCAGTGGGTTTTGTGTCAGACAAAGGGAATGCAAAAGTCTTCAGAGATGATGATTGCAGCAAAAAAAAAGAACATGGAAAGGATCAAAGCTCATAATGAAAGCAGCACATCTGAAATAGATTACGCAGCAATCCTCTCAGAAATGTAAGCAGCCAATCTAGGAATGAAACAGAAAAATATTGAGGAATGATACAATGCTCAATGCTACTGATATCACCTTCTTATGACAAAAAGCCAATGGCCGAGGTTTACATCTACTGTGATAAATGTGTTTGTTCGTGAATACTAACCATACTAGCACCTAAAACATGATGACACATCTGAGATGAAATAAAGGCTTGTCTAGCCTAAAAAATATTAAGTCATAAATGGAAGCTCGGTCTCTGGACAAGGAAGCTCTGTCTTTATATATAATATGTTGTAATAGGCTAGAAAAGGGGGAACGGGCTCGTAATATTAATCTAATATTGCACGTGTATCGGGCTAAAGCTAAAAGCAAACCCGAGCCCGGTCCATGAAGCAAAACTCACAGCCCATCAAGACTAGTAAGGCCGGCCTTGTGTGAGTATAAATATCCCCTCTCCAAGTGTGGGGATTTTTGGTTGTTCATTTTGTACAAGTCACACTCTTTGTATCAATCCAAACACCCTCTTATTTCCTCTCTATTTTTCTTCTTCCTTCTTTCTCTATTTTTCTACCATTTGATTTATGTTTTGTATGTGGAAATGATATAGCTTGGTTCCTACAATTAGTATCAAGATCCACGAGGTGGGTTTAGTGTTTTGTGGTTTAGTTTTAGCTTATTTTAAAGCTTATTAAAAAGCTTTTTGGTTCGACCTATTTTTCATATAAAATCTTTGAGTCAAAAAGCTTGTTTCTTTCTTGTCTACAATCTTTTGAGATAAGTTTGTAGTAAACTTAAGCTAAAACAACAGCTTATTTGGACTTAAAAGTGATCATTTTTTTCTTTTTGAAACCGTATCTATTTGACCACTTTCGGCTTGTTTGTTGTTGTTTATGATCATCAACTTGTACTTTCCTTATTTATATGATTATTAGTAGTTGTTTAAGGTATTAGTAGTTGTTTAAGGTATCAAACAGCTTAAATGGATTCAAAAAAAATCTGGGCTTCAAGTTGAATTCGGCGGATTATGTATTTTGTATGAAGCAGCGGTTTATGCTTGAACACTACGGTTTGTGCTTGAGCACTGCGGTTTTTGCAAAAAGCTTACTGCGGTTTATGTTTTCATGTGCACTACGGTTTATGTTTATACAGGGGTTACATTTTTCTGTCGTTTATGTCATTTGAGGAAACGAACCTCTGGAAAAATTTTGTTCTCACTACGGTTTATGTTTTTCTTGAATACTCGTTTTTGAATGATAGAATTTAAACGCATAATCACACATATACATGTATCATGATGAATAAACTAATTAACGTTCAACAAGTAATAAAAATTCAAAATAACAAACCAACATCATTAAATTATCATAACATGGCCTATAATAAAGGTATTAGCCGATAACTTGTAACGAATACAAGCTTTAATAAACCAAATGACCAATGGTATATAACCGAGTTTTGAACGAATGATACCAAAAAATCTAAGGGGATTATTAAGAGTTATGAGAATTACAGAGTTTCCTAGGAAATTAAGCATGTTGCAAGACCTTACTTGCTTTCTTGGCTTCTTAAAATGATTTTGTGGTTTAGGGTTTCGAAAAATATATTTAAGAACACCTTTAGGGTTTTGTATTTATACACGTCTGAATCAAGTCGATACGCGTATGGTTGAGGGTTCAATACGACGTATAGGGGTTTCTTGGGTAGGGACCACGTTTGTTATTTCTCAGAATATTCATTGAGTTTAATCCGTTGGAATACGGGCGTATGATATCTTTTGGATACGGTTGTATTGGTCTTTAAGTCTACGTGGTTTCTTTGTGAAGTTAGGGCAGATACGCCGTATCTTCCTTGATGGATAGAAGGTTCGTATTGACTGTCAGATCAGTAGTTTCTTGATTTTTTTCGTTTAAAGCTCTAAAATGTGCGCCTTTTTTAGCCAAAGTTCTCCAAATTGCTCCACTATTTACAGCAAAATAATAATATTAAAACAAATTAGAGTACCAATTAATGCTATAAATAATGTAAAATAGGAAAAAATATGAGGAATGAATATAATGGATGCTATAAAATAGACGTTATTTGATGTCAATAAATATTCCCTCACTTGAATCCTACTTGTCCTCAAGAACACTTTAGAAACTTATGAAAATGTATCCTAAACCAAAGTCTAGGTTTTTCAGTTAAGCATCTTTTTATTTGATCACTAGCACACAACTTAGCACCTCACGAAGTAGGAGAATGAAAACATTTAAATCGCTCAAACTAATCTATGTGGTAACATCCTAATAATTCGCTCAATTGCTCGGTCGTGACAAGTATTCTATCATAAGCTTGGCAAAGATACACATATCCACCACTAAAGCTGAGTAACTAGTTTAAAAGGTAAATTAGGTTAAAAAGGTTTAAGGGTTTGATCACTCTTTCTAATATCTACCGATACCAATATTTCAAAAAAGGTGAAAAAATCATACATATACATCTGTAACGACAAAATAGACACATATGACTGCATTCTAACCTTAACTCGAATAAGCTAAATAATAGGACAAGTAGTCTTCACCAAAAGTCATAAACCAGCAGGGGCGACAAACCACATATACAAATCCATAATGATGAAATAGACATACATGATTGCATTCAATTCCCCCACTCGAGTAAAACCAAGGGTTAGGACGAAGAGTGATATAGGGTACAGATCTCCTAATATTTCTTCACCAATAGTAACAAACCAACAAGGCAGACAAAACCACACATACATAGCCGTAACGACGAAATATACATATGTGATTGCTCGTATCCTCATTCGAGTAAGACCAAAGGATAGGGATTAGAAAAGAGAAAATAATTGGTGTTAAATAAAAAAACAAATAGATTAAGTATAAACTGATAAGGTACAATGTTGCTAGCTACTTTCCTGACCATCCCTTGAAGAAGACACAAAATGATAAATTAACTCATGATTTAACTCGGAACAATAAACGCTTTGGAAGACACGAATTAGACTCATAAAATGCCTTGATCAATAGATCAATGAAAACAATCCTTAGTTGGCGTTCCCATAAAGGTCAACTCCCAATTATCCTGATTACAACTCTAGTGGTTTATATTTACCACTTTATACATACTTATACATAGTTGGTTTATATCACATACCAACTCTAATACAACAAAACTCTACAAACAACTTTTTTTGTATTTTACTATTTTTCTGATTTTTTTTAAACATAAACTGAAACAAGGTGTATTTTTCACCACTTCACGAACATGATAAATCTGAATATTTAATATCCGATCATACTAATGAAAGTAGTAACTACACAAAACTTAAATCTACTACTACTTTCACATTCCCATTGCATTGTGCAATTTTCCCAGCCTAACCATGGTAGAAAATTCACACACGTACCCCCCTTATTGCGTTGTGCAATTTTTCCGACCATACCAGAGATAAGAAATATGCATAGCACCACAAGAAATACATACTTTTACACAAAAGCAACTAACAACCAATGATTAAGGACTTAATCTAATAGGGTAGGCAAAGGTGTAAAGGTATAATAATTTTTAAATTTTTTTTTATTGTAACAAAAGGAAAGGAATGGCTCCGTAGGTTTTTCTAGGGGTATCTTACTCTAAAAATAAGAGTAAACAAAGGGTTTATACGGGAGTCAACTAACTAGTGTAGTTGGTTAATAACACATGTAAAGGCTTTTTGGTGTAATCCTAGGAATTTACCAAGTTAAACAGGTTACTCCAATTACAAAAGTAATAATTATTATTGTGGTCTCGAATAGATATACCAAGCAAAGTTCTGAAGTTTACTACAGTCATCGGCACACTCATATTTTGTGGAATTTGGATAAAATTTTGGAAACGGATAAGGCTAAATCCTCACAATATCTATCAAGGGTTATGTGTGCAGGGTCACGCAACTAATAATTTCACAAAAATATGCTGATTTTTTTTAAATTTAGGCATAAATTAGGCATATTAATGTAAAATAGGACAAGTAAGCGTTCTAATTCTCATCTCCTACTTGAGATATACAACGACCTCGTTGTATAAATGTGACATTAAAAACTAAAAATTAAAAGAATTAGAACGAGAAACTCCCCTGGAATTTGCTCGGTATGATCCTCCATGTTGCGTTTATGAGTAAGATTGTATGTTGTAAATGCGTCTAGATACCAGCATGACTACAACACACATGAATTCCAGAAAATAAGCATTCCACCAAACATATATTTTCGTTCAGCAAGGTTCATGTGTAAATTATAAGAAAACAAATACAATTCTATCTCCGGTATTCGTTGGTTAGAAATTGAAACAAAAATCCTAAAACTATACGGGAAGTCGATACGCCGTACCCATAAACCAGGATACGCCGCATTGAGGCATGTATTAAAAATCCTAAGTACGGATCAGTCGCCTAATACGTTTTATTCCTTTTTATTCATTTAATGAATACGCCGTATAGACTAAACTAACAATAAAGTTTAAAGGGTGCAGAAAAAATAAAGACTGGATAACGTGCAGATAGTCAATACGCCATATCCATTAGGGTTGGATACGCCGTATCGGCTAACCGGGAAGACAGACTCGATAATAGAAAATAAATCGGGGTTGTCTCTCGGTACGCACTTTTCTTTACATCAAAGTCAAAGTCTTTAAGTTAGACTTGCCCCAGTTTTATCCCATCCTTATAAAACAATTTGGGGTCGAACGAGATCCAAACGACACATATAAATTCTTAATTATAAAAATGAATGGCATTCCTTTGTTAAAACATTTTCGAATCACAACTTTAATCATTATGAAAAAGTCTTTTATAGTGAAAGACTTACAGTGTATGTCATGATTTGTATCAAAATTCTCATCAAATTCATGGGAATGGGCATCAACATTAGTATCAATACCACTATCCGATTGCTCAACAATAACATCATCCGAAGATATATTGAATTTATTATCATCATTTTCCGAATCAAATTTCAAATCGTTGACGGAAATTAATTTGGAAGAAAATAAATTTTTGTCATAAATGACAGTGTAATCTTCATCGTCATATTCGTCAAATGATATTTTAAAGTTAATTTTATTGTCATCAAGAGTACTTACAGTAGGTTCGGATGAGATTTCATGGTCAGATGCTAATGCATCCTTATAGACAATGGCTGGGAAATTTGTTTCAAAATCTTTGAAGTAGTTAATATCTTCATGATACCTGACCTTACCGTAGGTAGCAGTTTCCCAATTAAACGTCTGACCACGCATGCGAGCTTTTTCAGCTTCAAGCTTGATGTATTCTTCTATGGTGATGCTAGGATAGTCCATCTCCATCTGTAATAAATTGCTAGGAAAGAAAAATTTCAAATAGACTAATATGTTGTATTTAGTGAACTAAATAAGCCCGTATTGATGTTAAAGTCGAATACGTTGTATTGGTTTAGAAAAAATTTATACGCCGTATCGAAAAAGATAAATACGCCGTATTCAGTATTCGACTCAGAAAATTATAGTAGACTGTAATAAATACAGAAAAATAAACAAACACACAATATGCAAAATATACAATGCAGAAATCTAACACACAAATATGCAAATTAATCAAAACTAAACTAAATCTAAACTAAAACACTAATAAATAAAAATTAAACAACTTCACCCCCTAGCAGCAGCACCAAAAACTTGATGTGTTGTCGTCGTAGGTTGTTATTTTTGTTATCAAGTTTTACTATTTATATTTTGCCGACTTTACCTAAAACAACACAAACGGGCAGTTTACCCGATCAGTGATAGCTTCGTTGGTAAGTAGGGTGTCGATCACTAAGAGCGAGAATTTTAACACTCAATTATCAGTATTTTAGTTATCTAAGTTAGTCCTAAGTTATTTTTAAGTTATACTACGTTAAACCTAAACTAATGGTAAAAGGGAGGTTTTCAACCTGAGAGACTGGCACGGGTTTCGATGGTAATTTAAATCTACTTTCGCTACTCAAAAGCACGCACGTTAATAATCAAAAGGTAGAACAGCGGTCAAGCCTATTACAAGGAAACTATATTAATCATGATCAATCTAATTAAAAGCAGGTTTGTTTATTAGTGCAATGATTGTTTTACTATGTTGGTGTTATATCATTCGTAAGGTTTTGGCATGACTTCTTCCTAAAACTTATTCAATTAATCCTGTCATAATTAATGAATGTCTCATAAGCATACATCAGTTAATTATAATCTATCTTATGAATCCAATATTGGTGAATACTAAACCCTAGCTTATCGAGACTTTACCCACTTATGTTTAATCGAATCGTATATGCTGGTAGTTCGCGGTCAGTAGTGATCTAAGCAAGCTCGCATAATGCATTTGTAGTATTAACCTAAGTCACCACTTAGCCTACCATCCTCTATAACCGAGGGAAACACTAGCGAGTTAAATTTGTAGTCCTATAATTTTAGAGTGACATACAACCTATATGCAGTTCTATCCCAGACTCTAACCAATTTGGTCTATAAAATTAGATCCAGTTGAATGATAGATTAAACACATAATCAAACATAAACAAGTATCATGTGATAAACATAATTAATGTTCAACAAGTAATAAACAAACCAAACATTAAATTATCATAACCATGGCTAATACCTAAAGGTATTAGCCGATAACATCGTAACGAATACAAGCATAATAAATCAAAGACCAAGGTAAACTAACCGAGTTGAACGAATGATACCAAAAATCTAAGGATTATTAAGAGTATGAGAATTACAAAGTGTTTCTTATGGAATTAAGCACGTTGCGATACCTTCCTTGCTCTTCTTGGCTTCTGAAAATCGACTTTTGTGGTTAGGGTTTCGAAAATATATTTAAGCACACTCTAAAATTATGTTTAAGGTTTTGTATTTATACACATCTGGAATCAAGTCGATACGCCGTATTGGTTGAGGTCAATACGGCGTATAGGGGTTTCTTGGAGTAGGGACAACATTTGTTATCTTCCAGAATATTCCTTGAGTTTATCCGTGAATATGGCGTATGATATCTTCTGGATACGGCGTATTGGTCTTTAAGTCTTCATAGTTTCTTGTGAAGTTCAGGCATAGATACACCGTATCTTCCTTGATGGATACGGCGTACTGACTGTCAAATCAGCAGATTCTTGATTTCTTCGTTTAAGCTCCAAAATGTGCGCCTTTTAGCTAAACTTCTCTAATTGCTTCATATTTACTGCAAATAACTAATATAAACAATTAAGTACCAATTCATGCATAAATAATATAAAATGGTCAATAAATATGGAATAAATGATGCTATAAAATAGACGTTATTTGATGTCATTAGTAACTTGCGAGATTTTATATGAATCAAGCTTGTGTCAACTGGATATCGACTTTGGTCCAGTAAATGAATTGATGACTCAATCAGTAAGATAGTAACTAAATGATTTACTTTTATCATCTTGTCTGCTTTAAGACGTTCCGGTAGTGAGAACAAGATAGTATAGCTGGAAACCTGTCAAGGAGGTTCTTTGAATCTACATGATTACAGGTATAATATTTATACTGTAAAACGGGGAACCAAAGGTTATCGCAACCGAAATCCAACGAATGAAAAAGCCATATTCGTCTATATCTGTTGATTATCACTAACATTTAAATACAGGTTAAGACGACAGAGTTACAACCCTATTCCAGCTGAGTTGGATTCATAACCATATGCTCATGCTCGATCGACAAATATAAAGACATGATGAAAGCTCAAGTACATGTTACTAAAGTCTTCTATAACTTCCATATTCAAGATCTTCCTTAAAGATATTAAGATTATCAAGACAAAGATTGTCCAGAGAGATTGTTAGCAAGCTTTCATAATGATGCAAACTATGAGTATGTCGGTCAAGACACAAGATCGCAAGATGGCAAAGATGATAAAGACGACAAAGACAAACAAGAAGAAAGATTTAAAGATCTCAAAATTAAAGACATAGTGAAAAGACAATGACAAAGGCTCAAGATCAAAAGTCACACCGCATGAAGGAACAAGCCTACAACAAAGATAAAGACCAAGACCGAGACTACAAAATCTTTACGATAATGTAATCTCAAGGAGCTCAAAGACAATGAGACAATGACCTCAATTCGGGGGAGATTGTTAGCCTTAAAATATTGAGTCGAACAAGGAAGTTTTGGTCATTCATTTAGGAAGTCAAGGTCATTAATCAATATTCGTTGTAATATGCTAGAAGGGTAAACGTGCTCGTTATGTAATCTAATATTGTACACGTTATGGGCTTAAGCCCAACCAAAACCCGAGATCAGACCGACTCAAGAACCATAGGCGTCCTAGGTTTAGCTAGGCATTATAAATACCCCCTCTCCACACATGGAGAGGGGTTGGTTGTCTCATTTCTTTCTTTGTGATAATCCAATTTTCTCTTCTTTTTCTCTTTTCTCTCTCTAATTCTCTCTCACTAGTTCTTCCATCTCCTTTCTTATTTCCTATTCGATCTATCTATATTATTGTGAAGTGAGTTTGGTTTTCGGGTATCCTACAAAGCTTCAATGAAGCGTGTGATGGTTAGCCGAATGACCTTGCTAAAATGTTGTTCTGGTTAAGAGCTTGGTGTAGTTTTCTCTATGGATGGAAGGTTTTCTTGATTACAAGGGTTTGTTTTATTAATAACAATGTCGTGAACAAGAAATTCTAGTATCCTTTCACTAATCACAAGAAAAATTCTGAATGACATCAAATATTAAGAACAACTTCAATGTTGTGGATCAAGCTATATGGGGTCTTTGGCGAAACTATGATTTGTCTTTTCCATCAAACATGAAATAAATACCTTAACTTCAACAATATCAAGCTCTTCATCCATCATAGGATTTCAAATGCATACATGAAACTTAGTCTTGAATTCATAATTGTTTTGTGTTGTCTTACAAACCACACAATGCTACTTTAGATTAGGCGAAATGGAGTACACCACCACCGGTGGTGGTGTCACCATCATGTGTTATTGCCATTACGGCCTCCATAGACCAAGCATGTAGGTGTTAAAATGGACTCAGTTTGGTGGAGAAAATCACCCGACGTTGTGCTAACTTTTTATGTGTGAGTAGTATATTGTGTGTTATGTTTATTTTTGAGTGGTCTATGTTTATGTGTTTGATTTGGTGGTTACAATTACATCGTGGTGAACGCTACTAGGTCTTTTAAGATGCAATGTTGTCCTTAAAAATACGGATGAGAAAAAACCAAAGAATTATATCATAACCGAGAACCAGACTAGAACCAAGAAGAATCGAATCGGATCCAGACATGATGGTTCCGGTTCTGGTTCTTGAGTTTGAGATTTTTCTGTTCTTGGGTCGGTTCTGTTTGGGTCCACTGGTTCTCGGTTCTGGAACCAAATACCAAATAATTCTAAAAACATGTAATTTTATTTACTTTTCATACTCAAAACATTTCTTGGAATACACTTGTTTCTAAAATAATGAGCAAGTCAGTGACACTTCTTAGTTGGATTTAACAAAACACAACTCATTTTTGGTCCGGTTCCCTTGTTCTTTTTGTCTTCCCTATTAAAGATGATGTGATTGTTAAAGATATAGAAGAATAGTTAGAAAACCTAATTGGAAGATATAAAGGGAAACATATGGTGGAACCCCAACCGGTTATGGTTATTTGGTTGGAGAAAGTTTGAAGTTAGTTAATTTTGTTTTTCAAGTTTATGCGTCATTGTTTTGTTAACAATGTGAAACAATAAAATGATTGTTTATTTGAGTTTATGTTTTATTTGTTAAACGTAGCTCGTTGCCAACGCTTAAAAATTTCAAGTATATTTTTTTTTCATTAGCCTAATTCATTAGTGCAAGATGTTTTTTATTTTATTTTTTAGAAAATCAGTTTCTAGCCGGGTAAACCTGAAGAACCGAAACCGGAACCAAAACCAAAATCGAAAACAATATTTGGTTCAATTCTCAGATTCTACTTTTCTCAAAATTCGGTTTTCGAATCTATTAAGTCTGGTTCCGGTTCTAACCAGTTTCAGACCCACTCTATTTTGGGTAAAGGGTTTCCCCGGTAAATTTTATTATGCCAAAAAATATTTAAGTACAAGGGGTGAGGGTGAGTCTCACATCTTACATGGGTAAAAACTACTTCCTTAAAGGAAGGTACACAAAATGACTAGACAAAAGAAACATAAATCTATTTCTTCTTGCGACCTCGAACTTTGGTCTCCAGATTATCGCATATAGCCTGAATCTCTTGAGGAAGATCCTGGCCTTCATACATATCATCATCGTATGAGTCTTCATCATAGTCGCCATTACCATAAGAATCCCTCTATTGTTCCAGCAAACTTTGAGTGCCAAAGCCTACCTTTTCTGAAGCCATAGAACGAGCCATATCATTATCAACTGATGCAACCTCATCTTTACTATCATAATCACCCAGACACTCTACCTTCTTCAAAGGATTACCAGCTTCATCCACAAGAATAGCTTGCCCACTAATAAGTAAATCTTTAAACTTCCCGATTTTATCAATAATAGGATTAGTACGAGTACTATTATTTTCGACATTCATGAAAGAGAATCCACTTGAATTAACCCTGTTATTAACCAAATTTGTAGTCCTCTCATTGGTACCTAACTCCACATCATTATCAACCGAATTAAGAACTTCAAATGAATTTGAATTACTAACCTCATTAGTAGGTTCCATACATTTCTCTTATTACCGCTAGAGCTAGCAGTAGGTTTTTTAGAAACATGTCTATATTCTTTATGAGGTTTAAAACCTACTTTCGAACCAACCGGAACACCTCGAGAAGTTTGACTAGGCTTCTTCAAGTTCTTCGCCACACCTAATCCAATATTCTTGGACATTCCTCCTGAGTATGGCCAAAGACCTTACAACACGAACACCTAAGGGGTTTCCATTAATATTCAACACGAACAGTACACGTATAATACCCCTATTCATAATTTTAGGCATAACCACTACGATGGTATCTTTTAACTCCACGTCAGCCCGAAGTTTAATCATTGCTCTAGCATAGTTTGACCTGCCCTATGATTGGAAGCACATATCAGAAATATAAGAGTCAAGCATTAATGGAGTACCAAGCTTCGTAGCAATGACACTCAAACCATCCTCGCTAAACGCCGTAACGGGAACACTATGAATTTTAACCTAAACCGGCACATTCCTAACACCCTCTTTCAGAAGATCAACATCCGGATTCCACTTACGAAGAATAAGCGGATGATTGCGAATGAACCATGGACCATTCTCAAGCATTGAGTTCAAACCATCCGTAGAGCTAAATTGGAAAAAGAATAACCCAGTAGATGAGTTTAGCATTTATTTAACTGAACCAAACTTACCCCAAGTGTTCTTAACATAATTAGCAACAACGGGGTAAGCCACTCGCTTACCCAAGAAGAAGCCATAAGTAGTATTCAAGTGAGATAGTAGCGAAAAATTCATTGCGGCTAAGTAGCCACCGAGCTGCCGCCGGTGGGGCTCATGCTAGCTCGCTCTTTTTAGTATATTATATGTACGAGATTCATCTGCTGAGTCTCGCCGCCGGCCTCCCCCGAGACGACTTACGTCCGCCTTCTGAAGAGAGCGGCGACATAGCATAGACTGTAAAATAAAGACAAGATTCACATCCTTTCTCACCACAAGGAAAAAAGAAAGATAGAATAACAAGAGCGTATAGACACAAATCGCACTCTCATCCCTACTTAAAAACATGTATCTAGTAGCAACTTATTACATAAAATTATAAAAACGTATTAGAACACTTAATATAAAATAGGTTTTCAAGCATATCTTCAAACGTGTATACTGTATATAAAAAGGGAAAATTCTATTTATAACTTGAGTGACTTTCACCAAATTTTGTCAAGTACCTCAAATATTCCAAATCGCCCAAATGCTTGTATGAAAACTTGTCAAAATTTGGTGAAAATCGCCTAAGTTGCTAAGGTCGCCCTGAAACATTTGTAAAAACCATTTTTTGAAGCAACACATTCGTCTTTAGTTGGTGAGACAAGAATAAAATTTTCCCAAATAAAAACCATAGGCATTTCTCAGACTTTGAGTACATACATATCATGTGCGTATGTACGTCTGTATCGTTATTTTGTCGCTTATCGAGTATAGCTACGGCCATGTGGCACGCGTTGTTCTCTCAAACCACAAACTTCCATGAAATCCCTTATCTTCCAACACATAACTTGTTACAATAATTTGTCAAGATCAATTACTAACAAAAAATACGTCTAATCTCTTTATGTCGAAATGGACCACATTAAGATGGATATCCATCATTCGCCATTTCCATACAGTTGTCAAGATCTTATTTGTCTCAAGATAATTATAGGTACTAAAAAATACGTGTAGTAGTATATCCAGTGGCGGAACTAGGAAAATAGGATGTGGGGGGCAAAAAAATTTTTGTTGACGATAGCAACAAAATGCAAAAGAAAAAACAATGATCAAAATGATAAATTGAGTATTTTTACTAAAAGATGAATATTTATAAAGGTTAATTGGGTTGGGGGGGGGGGGTGGGGGGGGGGGGGGGGGTGGGGGGGGTTTTAAGAGTGTTAATGTTGAGATTTATATGTGGGTGGAGGCCAATTTGAGTTTTGGCTGGGCACATTCCAAAAAAGGTGCAAAATTAAAAAAAATTACAGTAAAAATTGAGTTGTTCGGCAATCATGAGGCACACGCCCCCCCTACACAAATAAGATCCGCCCCTGAGTATATCTCAAAACATATTACGTTGTTACGGGTGCGCTTGTAACAAATACTATATGTTGCCTTCAGTCTTCAATCATAACATTAAAGTTACATTTAATCATATCGTACCTAGTACTATAAATAGAAATCAAACATTTTAACCAACAATACTAAGTTCAAATTGTCATGTGTGAAATCAGCCCATAATCTCACTCCTTTGCATAATCATACTTCTTAATTAATTAAAGAAGTTTTTTTTGCTAAAATGACGTACAACAATAACTGTCGAAGCGATTAACAACGTAAACCAACATATGCATATGACAATATCAATCTATCTGGCCGATATGATTCGCCATTTCTACTAGAAAATAAGCTTTAGCAGTATATCATGATAAAATAATTTCTAGAACTCAATTAAAAATTTAAAACGCATAATTGAAAACAATTATCACCTCTAGACAATACCACATAACTCTAGACGCCATTATTCATCAATTAATGATTCAAGGATCATACTCATTTCAAGAAGAATCACTCAAAAATCTCAAAAATCACATGTACATAAAAGGGTAATTTTAAAACTATACAATCATCAGGAAACCGGTTGCGACCCGCCGATCTGACCCGCGCCCGGCCCACCCGGTTTTATACCCGGCCCAATCACAACCCATAACCGATCTACCTGGCCCAATCATATTTCTTTAATCCGTATTTCATACGCGTGGTGGTTGTGTCGGTACCCAAAAACACACATCAAAGACATCTCTCTTTAACATATTGATTACACGAGTTGATTTTGTTGTGGGATCGTGACGGTTGTTGAGGTTTCATTGCGGCTACTGATAATTAAGGTGACTATCACTTTTCAATTTTGCCTTTTATTTTAATATGTGTTTCAGATTTATATAAATAAGTTAGGGGTTTAGGGTTCTTTAGATTTGGTTTATTGCACTCTATAATTAAATGTGTGTTTTGGGGTAAATTAGAGGGTCAATTAGGGTTGTTTAGATTTTGTTTACCTTATATGGATTTTGTTGCTTTGTTAGGGTATTAATTATGGGATTTTGATGTCATGGCTCTTGATGGATTCGATTAAAGTTGAGATTATTGGTGCTTGATCGGTCGGGATATTACGGTTGTAGCTATGACATATGAATCCTCTTTTTGGCGGCATATTGTTACTGAATGTTACACGTGACAAATAGAAATGTCGACTGTGGTATATGTTTATTCCGGTTACATTATTCAAGTAGAATAATTATAGCTTTTAACAAGTCTTTTCCTATAGAATCACGTCAGTATTCCTTAATGTCGACAAAACAAAGCAAGCCCATCACAACACTCACCATCCACCAAACAAACACAAACACACACAAACAACACCAGGACTCAACTAACACATTTTGAAGCGAGCGAGCTGTTTTTAATTTGATGAAGGTAAAAAAAAATCATGAAATGTATGCACATGGTAGAAAAAATATCATGGAAATGTATGCAGCATGTGCGTTTTGACTACGATTGTAATTGACTTTATTTTTTTGTGGGTGTATTATAGACGTGTGTAATTTTCAAGCAAGTTCATGGCTCTTGCATTCAGTGTTGTACGTGCGCAGCATACTTCCATGCAATGTGTGCATCATGGGCCGGTTACTGTGTTGAGGTAATTTCTTACCTATGGAATAAGGGGTATATGCTTCATAATTATCCCCGCCTTTGTACTTATTTACAGTTGCATTCTTCAGAGAAGGGTGGTACATATCACACCAAGTGAGAGACATATTGTGCTGTCCGTAGGTATGTTTCAACCTTCTTTCTATAGTTAGTTTGTAATAATACTCACAAAAATATCTGGATTTGCTTTTAAAACGTTATTAAAATTGCTATTCTGCAAAGAAAAGCCAAGTATGATATCATTTGTTGCTTATATAATGTCAAATCAAAATAAGTTGTATTTGTTCGATAAGGGTTATGACTCTGGTATTTTATGGTTAGGATTATCAGGTTTTTGAAATGACTAACGAGGTGTTCGGCATTGTGTTTTGATAGTCATGATTATATGTTTTGGAATAACCAGGAAGGACAAGTGTTATGTCATTTAAAGTAGGTACTCTAAAATATTTTCTATTTGTGGAAATTAGTTATTGGATTATATAATTTAGGCCAAATTCGATTACTATATAGCGAGGTAATTGCTAAAAAGTTTGGTCAGTTAAAAAAAGGGATGTAATATGAGCTTGATTGCTCTTTTGTATACAGAGTATGAGCTGAATTCGATCAGTTTAGATCCAATTTGATAGCCGAAACTTAGATCAACTATAAAAAAGGAAATGTAATGGAAATATAATAAAATCGTTTAATTTGTCAGCTTTGGCAACTTTAAGGGAATTTCATCACTTGAAGATTAGAATTATTTGATTTACGCCACTATATAAAGCCAACGTTTTGATCAGTTAGAAAATCATGAGATCTATTCTCATCTTTGATGTTTGTTGAATGTATATATAATGTTGAGTTTGATCAGTTGGACTTCAGAATTATATGCTTTAGGTCTAAGGGGGTGTTTGTTTATAAGTTTAATATAGGGTGTGAATCGTGAAAGGGCACCGTTTGCAGCCATGTGTGTGTTTGGAATCACTTCTATGTATATGCGTGGCAACAAAACACTATGTGTGTGCAAATAAACTTTTTTTTATAGCGCACTACTTTCCACATTCATAATTTGCATTAATAGTTCTTAAAATGAGTGTTGAACTTGCAGGGGTTTATTTTAACATAAAGGTGGAAACGTTCTGCAAATGAGCCATTGCGGGCCATTTAAACATTATCGTCACATTTTCAACCATTGAAATGCGGAATGGGTGAAAGATCAGCACGATCAGAATGATGGAAATTATGGCACCGATGAAAGATCGCTACCCGTCGAGAAACCTGAAGTTTCTTAAATTAGCGATTCTTTCCCTTCGTCCAGGTAATAAGTATTTATTCTAAGATTTTTATGGAGTATTTGGGGTTGATTTACTCAAAAGCACAACGCCAACTCCTAATGGCGTCTTAAAAAATAACCTTTTTACGCTTGAGCTGTGTGTTAGCAGTTTGCTTTTATATCTAGTATGGTTATATGATTCAGTTTGCAATGTCAACAACCTATAGCCACATGTTTAGTTACAAGCATATAATTGACCTTTACAATAGTCATGGGTTTTCCACGAACCCTCTTTGATCCTACCCAGTCTTCACTTTTATGAACCATAGCTTTTGTGATAGGAACCGAACATGCGATATACGTTTAAAGGCTGTCTAAGATTGCTTATTTAAACTGCTCATAGAGACTTTTAAGAATTACCTATTGAATGTGATTAGAGGCAGTTTGGGATTGCTTATTAAAGCTAATTAAGTTGTTTATCATCAACGTTAATGGAGACAAATATTATCAAAGCTGAAATTAAAACATACTATAAAGAGTAACTGTGTGAAAATTTCGTTCTAATTGTTGCAAAAAAAGACCAGAATGGTAATGTTGTATTTCTGCATTTGCTAAAAATACGAGCCTCACATTTCCAACGAACGAGAACGGTTTACTAGCCAGATAAATGATACTATTTTTTTTCAGCAGGGTGGCGCAATCTAGGCTAATATGGATGTATGGGAAGACAACTTTTATTAGGATGGAATATTATGCAGAAACAGTCCTTATATTGTTGTTGCGTTTGGATAATTTCGCAATGCATATTTTCTGTGATGTCATACTTTCGGATTTTAATGACTTAGCAACATGTTTAAAGCAGAATTACTATTTGAATACATTGACGAATGTTGTTTCAATTCAAATACACAATCGCGGAATGGTTGTTTAAAATAGTTGTGCATTGTTGCCGCCCGCCAAACATACCGCAACGGAGTGCGAGCTCTCCCACTCGTTGTCCTAAATTATCAAGTCCGTTTTTAAGAATTCAGAGATCTTAGGTGAAAATAAAAATGAAACCCTAAAAAATCGATACTAAATAAGAAGTTTTAAACTTCGCATTAGATACAATACAAAATTGTCTAAAAGGTGACATTCTTCCGAATTTTTTTAAGCAAAATTTAGAATTACATCTTCTAGTTAATTTCTTCAAAAATAGAAAGTAGACTTTATGAAATTATAAAAAAGAAACCACATGCAAATAATTAACAAACAAAATATCTATTATGATATATGAAGTTTTTTTAACCATGTTTTGAGACCTTTCGGCCTACTAATTTATGCGATTTGAGTTTACCGTCACACATACATAAACCCGGTAAAGGCCCTTCATTTTTAAAAAGGCGTGACCACTGCCACATGTTTGTAATGCTTTTTCTTTAGTAATTATATTCCGGCTTAATTTTCAAAATCAAACGAAAAGATGAAAGAAAAATAATATTTTAGTGAAAAGAATAATAGGATTCATTAAATGATAATATTTGAGTGAAAAATAATATTTGAGTATCAGAAAACGGGGACGTGATGGTTGAGTTTTTAACATTGATTATGTTGTTTCCTCTTTTAAGTTCTCCGAATTCTAGAGGATGATCATGTTCGTAATGTTTATGTTTGAGTATTTAAAAGCTCGATGGAGGTAACTTTTTCAACTGTTGGTTTTAAAAAGCATTTAATAGAGATATAAAATCCAACTACTTATCAACGACTATATGAGGTAAACTTGGAGCTCTCCAAATTTAGTAGCTATGAGTAGTCGCTCACCCTTATAGATGGCAAGACTGTCAAATATTGAGGTGTGAGTTTTAATTTTGTGGAAAAAATGGAATCGCCTTAAACTGTTAAACATACAATAACGTGCTTTTTGTGTAACAGTCTTAAGATCTGATGTGAACGAACTGAACGTTTTAGACTTATATATACACATGTTAATAACCAAAAAAAAAATGTATTCTCGTTTTAGGCCACTTAAAACACATGCTATATATTAAGTTATACGTGGAGCTTCTCAATTATTATTCTTTTTCTTTTTCAGAGAATAATGAAAATATATTGGACGTTTAATAAAAGATCGAAATCAAAAAAGGACAACAAAAACACTCGA
>BQNB010107749.1:0-19135 GCA_026074375.1 Tanacetum coccineum | reverse complement strand
GGTTGATAAGTGATTTATCTCTCTTATATAATGTTTTCATTAATAATTTATGCATTGCCTATGGTTATGAAAAGCAACAGTATCATAATAAAAAACTAAATATCTGGAAAAAAATGAATTAGAAGGTTTTATACATTCAATAACGAGTGCATATTAAAAAATAGTCTCTAAATACTAAGTTGCTTTTCTTTATTATAAGGTATACAGAGCCAATGACTATTATTCTTAAACTTATACAAAAAACACAATTGATTTAGAAAATAGTAGTTGTCACATGAAGTCATACACAAACGCAAGTGTGTAGTATATGATACCAAAGTTTTGTAACAGTAAAGGAAATCTAAACATTGTTCATATTATATGAGGGTATTGTTTTAATAACGTTATTTTTTAAGTGTTATGATAATCATGTATGTTCTTTGCAATGTGCAGTTAAAGCAATATCAGGTTCTTACAAAATATTGCAGTGTGCATATATGTTTTTGGTAGACGGACACATATGTTCTAATGAATTGGACGAGAAAGCGCAGCGTGCACATATGTTCTTTTGAATACTCGTACGTTTTAATGAATTTGACGAAAAAAACGCAACGTTCACATATGTTCTTGGAATGACGTTCATACGTTTTAAAGAATTTGAAGAGAAAAATGAGGCGTGCATATATGTTCTTGGAAGGGTACTCATATGTTCTAATGAATTTGAGATAGAAAGCGAAACGTGCACATATGTTTTTCGAAGAGTGCACACATGTTTTTGAACAACATGGATATAGTTGGATTTGTATTTCTAATGTATTTCATTTGATATCAATTTTTTTGTGTATTTATGTTTTTTGGTTTGTTATTTGTATTTGACATTATTTCATTTGATATAAATTTTTGTCTATATTTTGTGTTATAAATTTTGAAGATTAAAGAATGTGCACAAGAAACATATGTGTAATTACCATATTAAGTTAAAAATGTACACTAGAAATATGGAATTTACAATATTAAAAAAACATAAATGCACTCTTTTTTTTTCTTTTGAAAACAGTATATACTAAAAAATATATAAAATAAAATAAAAAAATTAATTTCGAAAATTAAAAGGCTTTTAAAAAAAGGTTTTTTAAATTAAAAATTCAAAAAAAAGCAAAATGTGTTTTGATTATTATACCCTTTTGAATTAAATAAAAAAATTAATGATACTAAATTCTAATTGGTTTAAAGTGGTTATGTAGGTTCTGTACAAAAAAATGGTTATGCAAAGAACGGTCCCATATATCCTTATTATTATACTAGACGAGTACCCGCGCATAGCGGCGGGAATTACTAGCGGTAAATAATTGTAGTGATAAAAAAGTTTATAGGTTATAAACAAAAAATAATAAAAGTTTGATGGTTTGGAGATTAAACATAATGTTTTGAAACCCGGTTCGACCCAACAGGTTCAACCGGTTATGGTTGAAAAACGGGTCAACTTGTATTTATAAGCCACAAAGAATTCCATATTACAAATCAGTTACCAATCACACATTTAATGTCATTAAATCCGGCCAAGATATTTTTGTCAAGTCATCAAATTTTACCAATCACATTTAATGTCAAGATTATTAGTTTCTAAGGCTTGTACATTTAGTTTCCAAAACTTGTACATTTCTAAGTTTTTCGTCACACATTTAATGTCAAGATTCTTAGTTTTCAAGACTTGTACATTTAGTTTTCAAGGCTTGTATATTTTTCAACTTTCAACATCCTACTCTTTTCAAGAATGTGTGAAAAATGCTTTATAATGTAGTATAGAAGTATAGATATAGATAGATAAGACTTGAGCTCAAGACTAATGCTACATCTAAGGATCCAGCTAATAGAGATTAATGAAAATCTAATCATGCCAAAAATATAACACGTCTAAAATAAACATACTAAAATATGACACGCCTAGAATAATTATGTATAGACTAAAATGTATCTTTTAAATGTTAGTCTATAAAAGTTACATAACACGAGTACCATACACACGTAAAAATGTATCTTTTAAATGTAACGTTTATTGTCGTCCTAAAATATTGATAAGAGTAATTAAACTCGATACATGTCGCTGTTCCTAAGCCAATAACTGGATGCAAAGATTGCAGCACCATCAGGAACTTCATTCATCACCCCTTCATGACCTTTCAGATAGAATATACCGGTGCAAAGATGCAGAATCCAACAGCTTTCTTCACGTTCATCGTATACTTTATCTTGTTGTCGTGCCTTATGCCTAAATGATTGTAGTTCATCTTCATTATCATAACACTCGTTCCATCTATAAAAAAACATTTGAAAACATAAACCTTCAAAATATATAACAAAAAACCTTCAAAACATGTCAAATCATATAATTCTATTAAAATATTAAAAAGTACCTAAAAACATTTTAGCGACGATGGCGAGCGGCGGCAGCCGGCGACGATGGGGCCGCAACCGATGGTGGTGAGGGGCAGCCGACGGTGGTTAGAGAAGAGAGGAGTGAATGAGAATTGTGTCATGAGTATAATGGATTTACATAGGCATAAGGCTATACAATTAGCATTAAATGAAATTTACAATTACAATTCAAATTAACAATCACAATTAATGAAAAATTAAATTTACAATTAACATGGTTGAAAACGTTTTTTAATGTGTTGAAAACGTTTTGGCAAATTATATGAAATGGTTGAAAACGTTTTTTATGGCTTTGACAGATTTCCTTAAATAGATTTCTACTTTTCAATTCCTACTCTCGAAAGAGTAGGTGAAATCTCCATTATAAAGTAGTATAGATAATTGAATTACTTAAACGTTAGCAAAACAGATTAATTTTTTTTACAACATTGAAAAATACATATACGATCTAATGGGCCTTTAAATTACTCGTAGCTATACATAATTTGTATTTTTTTTTTAAAACCTGAATGGGCTTATAAGAAAAGAAAATTTGTGGGCTTTCTGATAACTATTATTGGGCTTATTATAAAAAAACTAATCTAGTGATAAATTTAGGGTTTTATGTGTATGTATGTGTCGCCACCATTTTCCACACAACGGCTTTTTAATTTCTGCGTTTTCTCTAGATTTCAAAAAAAAAACCTTAAAATCAATGGCGGCCGCCGAAGATGTTACAACAACTTGCATACCCTGTCTTCGCTCAGGCCAGAGTTGCCGGAACCGGTGCAATTTGCGGCGGTTCTTTCATGAGGACGAGCCGCAATCTGTTGCTAATTTTGAAACCATCTACAAAACGTACGAGATGTCTTACATAAGAAGGGAAGTAGAGGATCGTCTCCCTGATGAAGCCCGCGCAAGAAGATTTATCAATTGCTTGATCACCAATTGCCAAAACAGAAAGATAGATCCGGTACTTGGATCGAAAGGTGTCTATGAAGCGGCGCAACTCAGATTGGCTGAAGCACAGAAGAGTCTTAACTTTACCATGCAGTGTATCGACCAGATTCAGCGAGTAGATGATACACTGCCGTGAAGCTTATTTTAGAAGAAAAAATTAGTAATGGCGTTATGACTTTTCTTTTGGGATATATCCTTAAATATTTTGCTATCTAATGTTTGACATGATATGATTACATTTATGGTTCGGTGGTTATTAACAAGTTTTATGTTCGGATTATGTGTTTTGGTTATATGTGCGTGCTTGTGTTATAGAGGTGGTGAAATGGGCGGGTCGGAAGGGTTTGGGCGACGGGCCAAACAAGCGCGAGCCAAACGGGTGATTTTTGAAACATGGGTCAAATGGGCGCGGGCCAAACGGGCGCGGGTCAGACGGCAAAGAGTCCAAATTTTTTCTACGTTTAAGAACGTTTTCAAACTTTTTCTACGTTTTCTACGTTCCTTGTACGTTTTTATGCATTTTCGTACGGTTTCGCACACCTTTGCACGTTTTTCTATCTTTTCGCTCGCTTTCGTACGTTTTCGCCCATTTTCGAGTTTTCGTCTGTTTTTTTTCGTTTTCGCCTCTTTTTTACGTTTACGTCCGTTTTTTACGTTTACGTTCGTTATTTTACGTTCTCGTTCGTTATTTTACCTTTTCGTCTGTTTATTTACGTTCTCGCCAGTTTTTTTACGTTTAAGTCCGTTTTTTACGTTTTCGTCCATTTTTTTACGTTTTCGTCCTTTTCTTACGTTTTCGTCCTTTTTTTACATTTTCGTCCGTTTCGTCTTTTTTTTACGCTTTCGTCCGTTTTTACATTTTCGTCTGTTTTTTACGTTTTCGTCCGCTTTTTAACGTATTCGTCTGTTCTTTTACGTTTTCGTCCGTTTTTTTACGTTTTCGTCCGATTTCATCCAATTTTGTATGTGTTCGTTCAAACATGTTCATTTCTTTTATTATTATTTAGCTTCGGTTGATGCTTAATACATGGATGTCAGCAAGTATCTCACCGGGTTGCACGTTCTCCAAACCTCCTACGGCCACTGATATAATATCACCAACACTGTGTCCATCACTCGGCTTCAGCATCATGTGGTGACCAGCGTTTGCCGACATCTGGAATGCCACACGCTATTAGTAAGCTCCTCTTACTTTTTGTAGTAATTACTTTTCTGCTCTTGGTTTCTGTTGGTGATTGCTTGCGTGTTTCTATCTTTAACAGGTCGTCCATCATTCTCACACTCAACCGATGGTGATAATGTACATACACATTCAGCTGGTAGCGGGGAAAACTATCATCAAGCTGCCCATGGTTGTTTAGAATACTGAAATCGAAGAGCGCGACGCGGGAACATGGTACTTTCGGCTCAAATATTATTCATAATTACAAAGTTGGGAGGTGTTAACATATATTTGTCACATCACTGCTTTATTAAACATGTTTTGTTACCCAACTGTACACTACAGTAAGAAAGAAAGCCACTAGACATAAAAAAGTACAAACATTCATTTCATTTGGAAACAAAAAAACAACATAGCAACAAAACATATGAAACTTCACTCAATGTAACCCCTTAAATACCAAAAAAAAAAAGTTTGACAAAATACTTAAACAACATAGTAAGAAAAAAAACACGCCGCACCAACAAATTAGCCTCCGTCACAACGCTCGGGCTAAATTCCGACTTGTTAATAATATGAAGTATCTAGCCCCATAACTGAGTGTTTTCTCTATATTGTGTGTGTGTGTGTGTGAGATACCAAATAAATGCATAACATGTACATTTACTTTATATTATTTAGCTTCGTTGAATGCTTATTACCATGAAGTCAGGCAAGTGTCTACCTGTTTTGCACGTGTCTCCAAACCTCCTACGGTCACCCCCCCCACTATATAATACACAACACAACCTTTATCGACCACCACACTCCAACCCAATGGTTTTCCTGATTCTTAACACCTAAAATAATTTACAACAATCAATATTCAAATTGGCAATAAGCTATTGAGTATCAATTTAGGGACAAAAAAATACTCACTTTCCCCTCTTCAACAATGTCGAGACGCAAGACCTTGACTTTCTGATTGTGAGCAAGAACACCAGATGTTATCTTCCCGATCATAAACCGGCCCCAACTATCACCTTTATGTATCATGGAGACCTAAAATAATCAAAAGCTCTGTTTAATGAATGCGGTGCTAGAATTATTTGGTCGTTTTTTTCTACGTACGTGTAGTATATGTTTAATAAATTAAACTTAACGAACCAGTATCTGGAAGGGTTCTTTAACCCTTGCTGTTGGAGCTGGTACACCACCGATGATCGCATCAAGCAACTCCGGCATGTTATGGAGAACTTGAACCTCAATTGTATCCTCTGGTGCGTCACTATCCACCAAGAGCTCCCAAAATCTATCTCTCATCTCAACATGTAGCTTCTAGATGGCCGAAGCTGCATGGAAGATAATTCATAATTTCGTGAGAGGTTATAAGAACATAGTTTATAATATTTAAATGAAATAATGAATGTAGAGATACCATCAAATTTGTCTACTCTGTTGAGTAGCACAACTACATTAAAGCTTAACGGTGGCCTTGTCTGCCTTGCAACATACTTACCATCTTCATCAGACTTATGTACATCAACGACAAAGATGGCACCCTCGGTCATGGAAAGCGAACCTACACAAGTATAAGAGTAAATGTTTACTCCAAGGTTGCAAAAATCGCTAGGTGCTAGCTGGGCGGCCGGGTACCGCCTAGCGATTAATCGGTTAGGCGGGGATTAATCGGATTGGACTTTTTATATATATAATTATAAAAAATTGAAAATATATGCCTGATTTTCCCGATTTAGCCGATTTTGTCCGATTTGTCCGATTCATCCCCGATGTGGCCGATTTCTATCCGTAACCGAGTTGACCGATTTAGCCGATTTTATCCGATTTGGCCGATTTATGCCTAAATTTGGCTTATGATTTTTATCCGATTAATCGGTATGTTGACCGATTTTTGACCAAAACGATTAATAAGGCCGATTAGTGAAAATCAAGGCGGTTAATCCCCGCCTAGGGCCTAATCGGCCGCCTAGGCCGATTTTTGCAACACTTGTTTACTCTAAGCTTTGTATCTCGGTAACCCTCATAAGAATAGAAGACGTACCTCTCCAATAAAATCATCATGACCAGGTGTGTCGATGTTGAGCACGTGGTCTTTCCATATCATGGATGTGACCTGCAAGTGACCGAGAGGAACATATCAGCTTTTCAAACTTCCAATAAGCATTAAAAAAAAACCTTACACCTAAAAATATGAATGACCTTATGAGCTTATTGCTAGATTGATGAGCCAATCAGCTCAGTTTTGTGGCTAATGAGCTTATAAACTTTAAAGCTAATGAGCTTAAAAATCACATAAGCTAAAAGTTTGATATACTCATTAGCCTAAGTAATAAGCTATAGCTTTTTAAACTTATCAAATAGAGCCCATTATACAAGCCTAAACGCCACAGAACATTCATTCTAATTATAAAGAAACCCCTTTTGAAATTTGAACCTCATCAGAACAAATGAATGGCCTTATTGATAGATTGATGAGCCAATTAGCTCAGTTTTTGTGGCTAATGAGCTTATATAAACTTATAAGCTTATGAGCTTAAATAGCACATAAGCTAAAAGGTTTGATAAACTCATAAGCCCCACAAATAAGCTTATTAGGTCATTAAACTTTCAATAAGACCATTAGATAAGCTTAAACAGAGGGATGGATGATATATTGATGAGCTTAATTTGTGTGGCGTATGAACTTATAGGTTTATGAGCTTATTAACCCATACCTCCTCAATCAAAGTAGGATAAACTCATAAGCCTCAAAAATAAGCTTATTAACTTATCAAACATTCGATAAGATCTACGTATAATAAAGATAAAAAGAGCAAAAAATTAATTATATTTTTGACAACTGATTGTGATTTGCCCCAGCCCATTGTGTCTTTCCATTTGGGCCACTTAAACCAAACCTACTTTTTTTAACCAATCTAGCCCATTTGTATTAAATCAATCTATTTAGGCCAAATTAAACCTAATCAACTGAACTGTTTTTTAACACATTTGTTGTATTGAATCAATCTATTTTGGCCAAATTAGCCCAACACATTATAAATATAATCATTTGAGTGTCACGAAATCACTGTTTCTCATAAGCACTGTTCATGGCCCAGCCCACTCACTTTAGCCTAGCCCACGTGTTCTTGGCCTGTTAATTGGCTCGGGTCGGTGGTGTTATAAGACTATGTTTATCAGCGAACTGATCCGACCGATTGAGAGGTATAAGACAAAAAAATAACAATATTATATTCAAAAAATACAAAACAAAGAGAGAGAAAGAAACGATCTAGTCGGTTTGTGACTCTCAAATCATTGAGCCAACCTTGCCACATGTCACCTATTTGATGCAAAAGAAACCAATATGAACAATGACCGTAAAACTGATGTTCGCTGTGTGTGGATGCAAGAGAAAGAAACAAATGCAAGAGAAACAAATATGAACAATAAATGTAAAACTCATGTTCTGAGTGTGTGGACGCAAGAAAGAAGATGACTGCATTTTTTATTATTGAAATTAGGGTAATATCTTTTTATACTCTATATATTAGGTTACTGCTATTTGGACCAAGTATAGTTTTGGTTAGTAAATGGACCTATCTATTTAGTGTTAACATATGTGGGCTTAATTTTTTATTTGTTTGATGTCAATAAGGTTTTTGTAAACTAATTTTTGGTATATATATTTAGTTAATGGTTACATTTGGGGTTTAAGTGATTAAATTAAATATAAGATAAATAATATTATATGTTGAGTTGGGTTGGGTTGGTTTGTTGATAAATGGTAAAAAAGTTAGAATTGGTTGTATGTATTGATTACATATGTGGAAGAATAGCAAATTGATATTTTAATCAAAGATTGGGTTGTGATAGGTTGTGAATAAACATAGTCTAAGGGCCATCGTCACTTTTCCTAAAGGTCTCACTAAAAGGATTTGATCCTAAACATGAAGGTTGTTCATAAGCATCCATCATAAGTGAAGGCTCATACGGTGCATAGGTTTCACTAAGTGATGTATTATGTGGGTTTGGATAGTCCACCCCATCTAACGTTATCCCTAACTTCTCTTGAAGATGATAAATATCACTCGTAAAAGTCTTTGGGATAACATAAAGCATATATTTCCGTATAACGCCACAACAACTCAAATGTAATTTCATCTGCTATTCTGACAAATGAAATGTTTATGAATAAAAACACAAAAAAATAGACTGCAAGAAAGCTATAAAATGAAAACAAAAAATCTAAATTGATAGGTATCTTGTGAGCTAGACCTAAACGAAATAGACTGTAAGGCAATTTCTCGGCAACGGTGTCAAAAACTTAATGCATCGAGTTGCAACACACTAAGTTTTACAACCCTCTTAAGAAGTGTACCTAAGTTGTAGTGTAGTATAGGTAAGACCAGGGGTTGATCGTTCTTTAGTAGAATAGTGAAGTAGGTTTGAAGTGTATGTGTTGGTCTCTAAAATCGTGCAAACATATATAGAATATATTTACCACGAGATCAGTAAGATACTAATAACACAATTTGTACTTTTCAACGTTTAACTCTTTATTGATATAAGTCAAATAATTATACCCGGTTGTTGGCGGAACAACAACCGAGATTGAATGACAAATAAACTCTCTTAATATGAACGTTTGTGTCTTCTAGGAGAGGATGAAACCTATTAACTAATACATTTTGTATTTTTGTGTTTGTTTAGGAATGCATGACTATCTATTTTTACAACCTGGTACTTATAAAAGAAAGGTGAAGCTTCTCTTGGAAGCTTTAAAAAAGTTCAACCAACTACTTTGTACTTTATGTCTTCTTTTTCTTTTTTTTCATTTGTGAAAGATAAAGCTTTTGCTTTAATAAAGTACAAGTCACCACTCGTTTACTTTATGTCTTCATTCGCATTTAGCTTTTAGGAAGTTCCTGCAAATACCTTCAGGTTGTATTCTTTAAGAGATAGTCTCAGGGAGTTAGTAAGCTATTGTCTACACTTACTAACTCCATCATCCTGATCCTGGTCCTTTCTTCACTCGCTGAGATCCGCCTCAGGTTGTGCCGAGTCTTTTATTCAGACTCTGAAGAACTTCTTGAGGATGACTCGCTAAACATATTTATGTTCAGCGACTTGTTTTTCTACTTAGGATATTTTTCGTACAAATCCTGTACAAGAGACAATTAGACACTAAATTGACCCAACAATCTCCCCCTATTTGGATAGAAAAATAGCCTAAGTCTGATCAGTTGTAAGTGATCATAACAGCTTCTTCGTACTCTGAATTACAACAAAATAAAAGGCAAAAAGCTCAATTCTTTGTTGTAGAAGTGAAGCTCTTGCTAAGGCCTTCTTCAGTTTCTGAACCGCCACATAAACTGAAGTGAAGATGCTGCTTGATCTTCTAAGTACCTGAAGAACTGAAGCTTAAGTATCTTCAGCTATCTAAAGCTGAACTTTTCTTCAGCTAGATTACACCTAGGGGATTTTATGTTTAAATCTACTGAGAGACTGAAGGGCTTAGGAACTGACCCATCAATCTCACTCTATTTGAATATACAAATAGCCTAAGTTAAAATCAGTAGTAAGTGAGCATACTTATTCTTACTCTGAGTTACAACAATACAATACAAATAGGTGTATACCTTGTTGTAAATGTTGCTGAAGTTCTTCAGTTTTTCTTGGAGATTCAGTTCATTATCTGACTGAGTTCGATGACCAGTTTCGTGACTGGTTCAACGTCCAAGGTTTAATTCGCTGAAGTTCTTTAGTTTTTCTTGGAGGTTAATTCGCTGAAGTTCTTCAGTTTTTCTTGGAGGTTCAGTTCAGTTTCTGACTGGGTTCGGTGACTAGTATCGTGACTGGTTCAGCGTCCAAGATTTAATTAGTTGAAGGTTCAAAACTGAAGGGGGTTCACTTCAGCTTCAGCGGCCGGGTTCAAAAACTAAAGGTTTAGTTTGCGGTTCAGCTTTGTGATGGTTTAGCTTTGTGGTTCAGTTTTGGTTGGGTTCAGGTTTGAGTGCGAGTTTAACTTTGGAAGGTGGTTCAGCTTTTGGGTTCGTGACCCACTAGTATATACACGTGATCAGTTTTAACTGATATATACTTACTGAAGCCCAAACCTACTAAAGACCACTTCAATTATATCCATGGAAAAACACGTCAGTTCCACTCCCCTTTTTTATATACCCATCAAAATTCTTTTGTTTCAGTTTCATTATAAAACTGAACAAACCATATATTCGATATTACTTTTCAGTTCCAATAAAAACTGAACAACACCCTTTTCATTTCTTTAGTTTTAGAGATACTTTTTGGTTTAGTGATTCCACTTCACAACCTTTAATCCTAAAAGAGGAAACAATTCTACGTTTTCCATATCACTTTCCCATCTTTGGAGACTCAGATTCTTGATCTATATCAATACTACTCAAACTCCTTACCCATTTACGCTTATCCGCTCCCTTATTTTGGATTTGAGATGATTGTGGTTTTGTTTAGATCAAAACCAGTGGGAGTGTCGATGCAATTATCATTTTGTTCGTAGGATGATGATTTTGTTAGGATTTGTAAATCGGGATCTGGGTTTTGGTTTTGATACGAGGGTGTGAGTACATATGTACCGATTGGTTTTTTTGTTTTGAGTATGTAGTGTGTTTTGCTGTTTTCTTTGTTTGTTATGATTTGTTGAGTAATTTGTTTGTGTGGGCAGATTTGGGTTATGGTTTTGTGAGTTGGATATGGGTTTTTTGATTTTGGATAATCTTATCTTTTAGAAAGATAAGATTGTTTGTGTGGTTAAGGGGATAATGCTGAAGGTTTTGGTGTTTTTTTTCAGTTCTCAAACAGAAGGTGTTTTTGGTTGTAGGTTTTTAGCTTTTTATCAATAATAGTGTATATCTCCTCCTCAAAAGTTGTAACATCAGTAGTAATTTTTGAAGATACAATATTATGACATAGCTCAATTGCTATTAGTAATATTTCTAAAAGGATATGGATCATAAGAATAATCCATAGGCTCTGATACCACTTGTTGGTCCCAAAAATCGTGCAAACATATATAAAATATATTTAACACGAGACCGATAAGATATTAATAACATAATTTGTACTTTTTAATGTTTAACTCTTTATTGATATAAATCAAAGAATTATACCCGGTTGTATAAAATGACGTCGACTTTATATAGTAAGGTGGTGTAAGAGTTTACTTAGTTATTATGATTGTTAGTTTGGTTCCTCAAGATAAATATGTTTTATGAATACGCACACAAAACTTGATATAAATAGAAAATTATTTCTTGACAAGAAGTTTTAAGGTGACTACTCTCAGCATGGGCATGGTCCTTCCTGAATTACACATAGGTGATCAAGCTATGTATATTTAAGGGTTAACGATGCGATGCTTATTTTCGTCAAAATAATGTTATAATTTCATAATATTTATGGGAGTGGCTTTTATAAATGAATAGAGAATTAAAGTAATTTTGATGAAATTTTCACAACACATTGATTTGATAGATAATTTGAAATCATTCGTACAGTACAACGGAAATTTAAGAGAAAATACAACGAGAATTCTTAAAGGAAATAGAGTCTAAGCATTGATATCATCCTCCATGTTGTTAAGGTCTTGATTGTTTTCTCCTCTTCCTAAGGCATGCACCATTTCACGTGCTCCAGTACCTCCAGCTTGGTTTGCATGGTTTCGATTCTTTAATTCTAGGCAATCACTCCTGTAGTGCCCTTGATTCCTACATTCATAGCAAGTGAGGTTTCTCTGATTATTAGTAGCAACATGACTTCTACAGTCTCGGGTCAAGTGACCAACTCTCTTGCAGTTTGCGCACTTTATAATGCACTGTCCATTGTGATGAAACTTGCACTTGTTGCACAACGGTAGAGTTCCAGCATACTCCTTCCTTTCACCAGACCCAGTGGTATAAGCTATAGCCACACTTTGCTTATTGGGAGGTTGTTGTTGAGCTTGGTTGTTGTTATCAAGTTTCTTCTTGTTCCTAGTTTGTCGTTCAGCAAGAGTGCTGATCTTTTTGTCCATAAGTTCAGTTGCAAATACAATTGCATCTTGCATTGTCTTAGGCTTTGATGCCATCACACTTTCGTGAATCATGTCGGGCAAACCACCGACATACTTCTCGATCTCATCCCACTCTTCAGGAAACATCCTATCGCACATCAATGCCAGTTCCTAAAAACGTTGGTTATAGCTTACCACATCGGTACCTCTAACCTTCATATTCCACATCTCAATCTCAAGCTTCTTAATCTCGCCTCTGGGGCAGTACTTATCGGTCATCATCTTTTTAATGTTTTCCATGTCATTGCATATGCAACTTCATGAGTAACAGTCTTAACGTGGGAGTTCTACCACGTAAGAGCATTTCCCTGCAGAGTACAAGTTGCAAACTTGGTTTGACATGCCACCGTGCAATTGCTGATATGGAAAACAGATTCCATCTTTTTAAACCACTAAGTACGACCAACAACTCCTTCAGTACCTTTGAAGTTTAGGGTTTGACATTTGAGGAAGTCACTGTTGGTACACTCACGAGTATGAGGTGCTTGTCTTTTTCCGCCCGTTCCTGAATCATGGCTGTCATTGCCATTCTTGCTTCTGTCTGCATCACGTTCTGCCAATGCATCAACAACGCCCTGGACAATTAGTGCCTTAAGTTGAGCGTCGGTCATAGGTGTAGTGGTTGCGGTGGTTCTTTTTGGTGCCATTTTCTTCAAAATCAGAAAATATAAAATTAGTTTAGTTCTAAAAGTCATGCTCCAAAGGTGAAATGTTGCGAGGTAATATGTTAAAGTTGTGTAAGAGTTTTTGGACCATCATGTTATTCGTAATGTCTTGAGAAATGTTCTAGTATTTATATAGATAAACTCTTATAAACAAGTCGTAAAATTTTACTTATTAGGAGAAGATAAGTTTATATATTATAATTTTTATATATATATTATAAATATATATATATTATATGATATATATATTATATTTTTATAATCCATGTGTAGTAATATACGTAATGTAAGGTAAACATGTATATAAATCATGCAAGCATCTAGTATGACCAACTAATGAAAACAAATAGTGTATGTATGTCCCGTGAAAAACTTTTGTATGATGCAATGTTTGAAAACGGTTATAGTCCAAGCAAAACATTTGACCTGGTTCTCTATAACATTGGCTCTAGATTTCAATCTGTAACACCCCCAAAATGTGTCGCAGTGAAATATGGGTCTAAGGGCGTTACTTCATAGATCAATAGCACAAGATATGAGAACGACGTCTATATGAGTCATTTGAAAATGATGCATTGGATTAAATAAGTTGTTTGTTACAAAAGCCCATAGCTTAACTTGTTCATCCTTGAAAAGTATAAAGATTTTAATACATAACAAATACTCTAAAATGTAATGCACTTAAATCTCCATGCAAAATGACTCCCAAAATGATGACCACCAATGTATCCTTGTTTCTTGTACCTTATTGACCTGAGAAAAACATGCTTTAAACGTAAGTTAGTGGGTGAATTTCATGGTTAAAGTAATGTATAAAGTAGTTGGACCGCAGATTTTCAAGTGTTTGATAAGTTACGGATAAAATCACAAAAAGTTTAACTAGACTTCTCTAAGCTCATGACACTGAGGCTCAACATGTCTGTGTATGCAATTTAATGCAAATAATGTGCCCGTGTAGATGTTCAACCCGCAACATCAAATTGTTTCGACATGGTTTTAATCGTCGTTTCTGGTTACATCGAAACTAGTGAGCGTATCAGACCTGGGGGTGTAATCCAGAATAGATATATATCATAACATTCGCGATTACATTCAAATAAATTAACTGTTCATGTTGTATGGGATGTGGGTTATAGTATTAGGCATACTCGTATTTTTGTTTAAAGTTGTACTTGCGTCTAATTGTAAAAAGATGCTGTTTTCACCCAAAAGTTATAAATCATATAATTGTATAAAAGCCGAGGTTTAAATCACATTAGTGAATGAACTTTGTTTATTACAATCAAATGAGTGAAAACGTCATGGATGTACGAATGAAACTAATAATTATAGGTCGTGATGAGTGCTTTGTATTTAAAATAATATCAACATATAAATTATATAGTTAGTCACCATCCTATTTAGTTTTTATTAAATTATAAATGTTGTGAAAAACAAATTTAAGTTAGCTTGATAATAAAGTCGAAGTGTATGTGTCGTAAAAATGTTATATTTGTTCCTATTGATTATTTTTAATAACAATTGATTTAGCGTTTTTATTATTTGTATGAGGTTATATATAAAAAGGTTTAAATTCATTGCATTAAAAATAATATTATAAAGAGTTAAAACTGTTATAAATATTATATAGTGATATACATTGTTTTTGTAAAGTATTTTTTATTAAAAAGAACAACACTTTATTATGTCAGGGAAATAGGGCACAAGTATAAAAATAGGGCACTAAGGTTTTTTAAACCTCATATCTTTTCGTTTTTAACTCGTTTTAGTGATCTTTATATGTTCGTCTTGTAATTAAAGTTTTATTCAAGTAATAAATTTTCAAAAAAAATTTTGTTATAAAAGTACTTTTTTTTATAAAAACACTTTCAATATATATTAAATTATGTAAAATCTTGTAAATTCCAGTAATCCCTTGTATTATTCGGTTTTTCGAGTTTCTTATATATTTGGAATCCTTGAAAAATGCACTTTCACAAGAAAAATGTCAAATATTTTCCATCATGTCTGTTCAGTTTTAGATTTTATAAAATTACTTTTATAAACATACTTTATATTGTAGATCGTAATTCATAAACTTTTCGTTATAACTTAGATTTTCGATGTTCTTTATATGCTTGAATTCCTTATGAAATGTACTATCTTAATAAAATATAGAATAAATATTTTATTTTACGAATTTAAATTGAAGGTTTTGAGTTTTTTATAAATAAGTTTATAAACTTGTTTTATAAACTTTTTAACTTAATTAAATTTCTACAATTCCTCTACTTTATGTAATAACACATCTTGTATATAGATTAAGTCCTCTACATTATAGTCCTCTAATTAGTCTTTTATTTTATGGGTAAACATCAAGAACATAAAGAAATAATTCATGATTTTATGTAAACTACTTATAACAAAAAATAAATTATAATTAGTTTTATAATTTATCCAATACTTGTAATATGTCAAATTAAGTGTTTTTCAGGGATCTACAATATTTGTAACATTATTTTACCATATGAATATATTTGCTTGAAAATATATAAAACATGATTCTTGATATAACTTGTTAAAATAAAACCTAGGTGGTGATTTCATAAGATAATACATATGTATGCATATAAAGTAATTGAAATGAAGGTATGAGTTGTGATTATAAACCTTGTGTGTATGAGAAAGATGATGAATACAAATCCAAACCTATTCAAACTGTTATCCCACTAGTTTAATCCATTACACAACTATAATCTATACCAAGATGCTAGAAAATAAGATGAAGTGAATGAAGTATTACTAGTTCTTTATATATGCAAAATATCTAAAAGACAAGTAAACATAAATCATAAATGAAGCATGGTTTTGTTGTAAGAAAGGATGGAAGATGGATTGTGTAAGTATCATTGTAAGAATATGTGAGAAAGTTTAGTAATAGTTGGTGACTAGTTGGTATTTAGCACATGAAACTTGGGCTTTGAGCCGAAACAAGGGACATATTAGTTTACAAATCCAGGTGAACCGACTAGCCTATTACAAAACAAGATAGTCTTGACTTTCTTGAAGATCGATAAAATTCTTGTTTGATTTAATATAATTAAGGCTCACAATCTCCCCAATGTTGAGGTTCTTTTTCATTCTTGTATCACGTATTGACATTGAAGATATGGACGTTTAACATTTATGCTTTGCCTTGTTATGGGTCTTGTCTTTGTTTGTATGGCTGTTTTCTCATGCTTTGTGATCTTGATTTGATCCATTATCTTTGACTTTAATTCTTGAGATCCATTTTTTGCATCATTCTTGACTTGATCCATCTAGATTTGACCTTCCTGATCAGGTTGTGCTCTTGACCAACATGCGATACTTGATACATTCTTGTTTGGACATTATGAGATTATAAGTCTAAACAAATTCCCTATTAATGATCTTTATTTACTTTGGAGGCTCTTTTGATGGTGGGGAAGATTAGAATCAACTATCTGGAGTTGATGATTGACTTGAAATCTGAGTATGGAGCATGTGTTTAGAATCCGACTTCGTGGAATGAGGCTACAACATCCTGTCCAACCTGAAATAAGACAGTAGTTAAGCAATAAAAGATGGAAATGGCTTTGTCATTTCATCTTGACTTCGGTTGCATTAACCCTCCCGGTTAGTTTTAGTATAAATATACCTGTGATCAGGTAGATTCAAGAATTCCTTGACTGGGTTTCAGCTCAAAGCGTAGGATCTTCTAACACAGAAGTATTAGATTTCATATGTTGCTAGTTCTATTTACGGAACGTCTCAAAGAGAAACACGTAAGAGTAAATCAGATAGTTACTATTTTCTGTTTTATTCGTCAATTCATTTACGGACAAATTGATATCAAGTTATCATAAGCTTGATTCATATAGAATCTTGCAAGTCACCTACCAAGAGCTTGTTTGATGTTGGCTCAAGCAGGATTTCCATCTTCACTGTGAATACTTAAGTATCACTCAGATGTTCTGGCAAGATCTCAAGGATAATGCGTAGGACTCTTTGTTACAGATGTGAACTTTATGGTGTTCAACAAGTGTTATTTAGACATTGTGTCTAATGAGATTTATACTTTGTCTCTTTGGCTATAGATCGGTTTGTGCACTTTTGGTTTTAGTAATCGGAGGTTGGAGCAAAATGCACATATTCAATATTAACAATCTCGGAGTGAGATGTCAAATAGATAACGTGAGTATTCCGTGACAAAAGAGGAAAGTTCTTTTAGAGAAAAACTCGAATGGCTGTGAAGGGTTGTGCATTGCAAACACTGGTCATGACGACTTCTTCAATATTTCAACAATATCTTGTGAATTTGATAGTTTATGATTGACTGGTTTTGCTAAGTGTAAGGAGGGCTTCTATTTTTTCACCCTTTATCCAACATTTCTTTTTCTCTTCAAACCCTTCAATTTTCCAGATGTATTTACTAAACACCTTGTTGTTTTCATTGTGATTGTTCCAGTGTTAGCTCATCATAGTTCGGCATTCTTCCTTATACACATTAATCTACAATCATTTAAGGACTGCTATTTTAATATGGGTGTCTGGTAGAATCCCTCCGGTTTCTGGGTTGGTTCGTTTGGACTTATATAACCTAAACACCTTAAGACTTCAGAGTCGTCGTGAATTAATAGGTTGTTGGGGTATAAGATTCGACCATAAAACCATGTTCTGACATTGTTATTTTCAAATACTCCCCTACAAATGTGCTCGAGTTCGAAATTGTTTAGGCACATGATGGATAAGAGTTGCACTTAGGAGTCTTAAAGTATATTGTCTATACAATATTTTAATCACATTCTCACTTATTTTAAATAATAAACATTTTAGTATTTGAAATACCAATGTTTAAAATTTTGAATGATAATTCTAGGGGGAGAAAAATTATACCACGATTTTAGCATTGAATTGATTTCGGATTGCGCCCTTCACAGTATATGTGGGATTCCAATATTTATTAAAACTTTACATTAAAATAAAAAAAATTGACATGACACACAAAATGTTGAGACGGCTGTGAGCTGCTTAGTGAACAGGTATATTAATATTGACATTGTATGTTTTCACATTTGTAATTTCACAGAATGTGTTTGGGATAAATAAATTGACATTTATGGAGATTGTATTGACCATAAAAGGATTTGTTTTAAAAAGCTCCCCTCAGAAATTGATTCCATAAATAGTACATCCACGTACTACAATTCTTTGAAATTATTCTGAGGAAGGGAGTGTTGAAACACAATTTTTAACAAATACCACTTTTTATGGAAAATTCCACAAAATATATTGAGCAATTTGACATTGAAGTTCTTTTGAAAAATTGTGTTATACGACTTTAAAACATGATAAAGATCTTTCTCTTCTATGGTAGTGTAGCGCACTGAAGGATTAAATTCCTATAACATTAGGTGACCGAGTTTTGTAATGAGATGTACATAAGTCATTGAGAAATTTAGAAATGGACATGTTTTGTAACATTTGAAATCTTCGCTCGAATACATTTACACCCTGTTTGTCGATGTTAATCACATTTTCCCAGGTACGTATATGTTATCCGATTCCAAGAGACATGTCGAGAAGATTCTTTTTGGTATTTTTGAAAATTTTCTGATTTTATATTTTGTTTTTCTAGGTTTTTTATTTTCTATTTTATTTTTCAAAATTTTTATAAATCAAAAATAAAGAATAAAAATATGTACAAATTGATGTTTGATGGATCAAGCAGATTCAATTGCCAGAACCTCTAGTTCATCTGGAGTCAAACATCTCATACCGAGTCGTCTAACAAGATACTTAAACCTATCTTCCTATAAAGCTTTAGTAAACAAGTCAGCTAACTGGTATTTAGTTCCGACAAAGAATAATTCAACAATA
>BQNB010107748.1:0-23101 GCA_026074375.1 Tanacetum coccineum | reverse complement strand
AAACAGTCAGAAAGTGACTGAAATGCCCTCGCAAGATTATAGAAACAAGAAAATAATTAAATTATATTTAATTAACACTCTTTATTAAATAAAAAGATTTAATAAATTATTTAACATTTTATTCAGTAACGTTTGTTGAAGACGCAAATATTCGAGTAAAATGATCATTTTACGGACAAGTTTATCGAAAATATACAAAATAAATGATAAACGTTTTAAATAAATATTATAAAACGTTTACGAAAAATAGTCGAGTGAATACTCATTTTTATCAGAAAAATAATTTAGAAAACAATGGCGCAAGTTTCGTGCGTTGAATCATCCGATAAGTTGTTCAAACAAGTCCCGGACCATTATTTTATAAAATAATACTCACAAGTTACACTTTAGGTCCCTGGGAAATATTTATACAAGTTACCCTAGACTATTAGTCTCTTGCCACTTTTTATTTATAACTTTTATAAATATATATAAATATAAAACTTATAACATTTTTCATTTCATTTTATAAATAAAAACACACACACCCACCTTTCTTCCTATCCCTCCCCACCCACTGCCGGCCACCACCCATCGCTGTACACCACGCCGCCGCAGCCGGAAAAGTTTTCCGGCGGACTTTTCCGGCCGATACCAAAATCGATCCCCACCACCGGATCTACCCGATCCCCACCATCACTCTCCCCCACTCGCGCCATCTCCCCCCCCCCCCCTTTCCGGCAGCCGCCGCTGCTACACCATGCCACCACCACCTCGTCATCGTTATCACCACCACAGCGGGTCCGTTTGGTTTATTTTAAGCACCAAGGGTGCGTTCGGTCGAAGACACGAGCCATAGGGTGCGTTGGTTTCATTCTCGGGCAACAAGGGTGCGGGTGGTTTATTTGAAAACACCGCAAGGGTGTTTGTTCCGCTGGTCAGCCACCCACGAGAGGTGTTTGTTTCGGTGGTTTGGCAGCCACGCACCAAAAGGGTGCGGTTGGTTTTGTATATTGCACCAAGGGCGCATTCGGTTTGTTTTCGGCACCGCGAGGGTGCGTTCAGCGTGGTTTTGCACCGACAAGGGGTGCGTTTGGGTCCGGGGCCGCAGCTAGGCTGCGTTTGGTTTGTCCTCACCAAAAGGGTGCGGTTGGAATTGTTATAACACCACAAAAGGGTGTTTGTTTTGATGGGACAGCAGCTAGGCTGCGTCCGGGTTGTTGTTCACCAGCGAAGAGTGCGTTTGGTTGATTCATTCCGCACAAGGGTGCGTTTGGTTGGTTGTAAACAGCCATGAGGGTGCGGTTGGTGGTAATAAAACGTCACCGGGTGCGTTTGGCTGTTAAAACAGCCATAGGGGGCGTTTGGTTCTCGGGTTTCACACGCAAGGGTGCGTTTGGTTTGGGTTTAGCAGCAGGGGGACGTTTGTTTTGCTATTTATAACAGCCGTTAGAGTGCGTTTGGCTGCCGTGACAGCCGTTAGGGTGCGTTTGGTTTAGAGCAGCAAGAGGGGTGTTTGGTTTTGGGGTTAACAGCCAAGGCGGGTGTTCGTTTGGGGTGGCAACCACCGCCATAAAGGGGTGTTTGTTGGCTGTGGTTTCACCACAGTTAGGGTGCGTTTGGTTTGGTATGGATTAGGGTGCGTTTGGTTTATAAACCACCCACAAGGGGTGCGTTTGGTTAGTAGCACCGCGCACAAGGGTGCGTTTGGATGGGGCAGCCACCTTTAGGGTGCGTTTGGTTCATCATAAGACTAACAAGGGTGCGTTTGGATTTGCTGTTAATAGAATAGGGTGCGTTTGGAATCTGAGTTTAGCACCACGGGTGCGTTTGGTTTACTGTGAAACACCATACGGGTGCGTATGGCTGTCGGGACAGCCGGGGGAAGGAGTGGGTTTGTTTGGCTGTCGGGACAGCCGGGGGAAGGGTGTCGGGTTTGGGTTGAAACAAATGGGATGTTTGGTTTGGTTTGGTTTGTAAAACAACCGAGGGTGCGGGTGGTTTGTCAAAAACGCAGCGGGTGCGTTTGGTTTTGTAACACGGAAAAAGGGTGCGTTTGATTTGGGATAAACACCGAAAAGGGTGAGTTTGGTTTTGCACCGCAAAAGTATTTCAATTGTTTCATTAAATTGACCGATTAATTAAATGTGATAAAATCTATTTAATCTTGCGGCGTCTAGTAAAATATGATATTAATATTAAAACGGGATTGATATAAATCTATAAGTAACATTAGATGTATTTTAGGTGAGTTTTTGGGACAAAAACGGATTTTTGGACCTTGTGTAACGGGTACATTGTGAGCAGAAAACGGGACTTGTGATTCGGGGTTCGAGATTTTGAAAAGTTAGATTTTGGTTTATAAAATATAACAAATTATATTTTTACGGACGTTTTGATATAAAACGGGACTTTTAACTCCCAATAACGAAGAAACTGGAGTGAAATCGAAATATACACTTTAGTAGAAAAATAGGTTATTTTTAATATATATTAAATCTGACAGATTAATTAATTAAATGATTTGAGCACTTTCGAGTCCGTTTCAGCCTTCCGGCGAAACACGAAAGTTGTTCGTAATGGCGTTTTACTTTGCCGCGAGGATTGTCAGTTTTAAAATTAAGACATAGCGGGTCAAAACTAAAGGTCAACGTAAAAGTCAACGGATATTTTAATTAATATTAATACATTATGAGTACGATTTTGAGTGATAAAATAAGGTCGGTTAATATATTATTTCAATTAATTATTTTAAGAACATTGTTCGGTCCTAAAAACGAAGAGTCTAAAAATAGTAACTTTCTGTAAATATTCGAGATAAGTTATGATTGGACGGAAAATAGTATATATATATAAAATATACTAAGGGTTAGGGTTTAAAGACGCGCAAGTGGATTTCTCATCACATGTATGTATGTAGGTATGCATATAAAAATATGTATGGTTTCGTCGTCACGATGTACGCATCGTTAATCGTATTTAATACGTGTATTATAATCGAGCGACATAATTATAGGTCGTGGTCGAGATCGTTGCAGATTCGGTTGTGATTTATTTGGATTATTTGATCGTGGTCTTTGATCAAGGTGAGTTTATAGCCCCACGTTTTACATGTTTTATATATATTTTTGGGGTGAGAACATGCTTGTTTACAAATGCATTTACATGGTTGATTACCTGTTTGGTTTACATACTCATTTATATATCTCGCGAGGAGATACAATACTTGGTTAAATTTTTGAACGTAAACACATACTATACTTTTATGATTACGGATTAGCTTAGGTTGCATGAACTGTAAATCACTTGGAGGGTGAGCGCGAATGTTATGAAATAGATCTATTCGGGATTGACAATCCCCGTTCGGGTGACTAGCTATCGCCGGTAACGAACGTTATAACATGTCGGAACACGATTGGCTGGACCTACAGGGCCAACGACACATACACAAGGATTTTCATTACTGCCCGGGTGTTCTTGGAGGGGACACCTATGATGGGTACAAAAGGGTTTTTCATTAATGCCCGGGTGTTCTTGGAGGGGACACCTACGATGGGTACAATTTTACTGTGCCTTGAATAAAGTGCATATTCGAAGTCTAGTCACGTTTCATGAACTTAGTGTAATTAGGTTAATTCATGGTTTTTATTACACACTTGATAACATTCTGGTGACATTAAATTGGTCATGCATTCTTTATAAATCTTTGGGATAAGATTGGTACTTTTGGTGACATTAAATTGGTCATGCATTCTTTATAAATCTTTGGGATAAGATTGGTTACTTTTGGTGATAAACTGTGGTCGTGTATTTTCTTTATAAAATCTTTGGGATTTTTTACATGGTACTGTCATGAAACAGTGGACAAATAATTTCATTTGAAACTGACATTTCATATTTAACTAACATATGGAATCACCAACTTTATGTTGACCGTTTTAAGCTTGTTTTTCCCTGGTGTTATAGATACTTGGACTTACTTGAAGTGCATTGGAGTCTTTAACATTCATGTTTTTATGGTGATTGCTATTATGGGACAAATGTTATATCAATTTCAAGGAAATCAGCGAGATTATTTTTCAAACGACACCTTTAGAGGTCGTTCTCTTGTATCTAGCGCTGTGTATTATGAAGTAGCACCCCAAGTGGTATTCCGCTGCGTTGTAATTTTTGGGGGTGTTACACTTGATCATAGTTGGATCGAATCAATGCAAGATGAACTTAATCAGTTTAAACATCTGGATGTATAGGAACTTGTTGTATTACCTGAAGGCAGGCATGAAATCAAGGTAAAATGGCTTTGGAAAAACAAGACGGATGCTAAAAATATGGTTATTCGGAATAAATCATATCTCATTGCAAAGGGTTATACTCTACAAGAAGGAATAGATTTTGAGGAGTTGTTTGCTCCAGTCGCACGACTAGAGGTTGTTCGCATGTTCGTGGCTTACGCAGCTCACAAGAACTTTACAATATACCAGATGGATGTAAAGACTACATTCCTGAACGGTTTATTGAAAGAAGAAGTTTTTGTAAGTTAGCCCGACGGATTTGTAGATCCAGACTTTTCGAATCACGTTTATCGTCTCTAAAAAGCTCTGTATGGTCTCAAACAAGCCCCTCGAGCATGGTATTTGAACGCTTCTTCCGTCTGATTGATACACCCATTTCATAAATGGTATCCGTTGATCCAACAGACTATTTACACGAAGGACATGGGGATGACATTTTATTAGTTTCAAATATATGTCGATTGACATTATTTTTGATTCCAAAAATCCAGTTTTTTCAAAAAGATTTTGCAAAAACTTAATGAAAGATAATTTGAAATGTCAATGATGGTGAAGATGAAATGAAAGTTCCTTTTTAGACTTCAGATCAATCAATTTCACCCGTAGACATACTTCATAAACCAATCACAATACACTATGGAACTTCTTAGGAAACACGGAATAGAAAAATGTGATACTGTTACAACACCAATAGCTACTACCAATTAAAATTGATGCAGATTTATAGGGTACTCCCAAACTGTCGTAACTTAAATTATTGTAGTATTGATGGAGGACTCATGTATCTCACTGCAAGTCGACCAGATATTGCATTTGCAACATTTGTATGTGCACGTTATTAGGCACGCCCAACTGAAAAACACCTCAAAGAGGTCAAAAGGATCTTTCAGTACCTTCAAAAATCCATTAACAATGGATTGTGGTACTCGAAGGATTATGGATTTGAGCTAATTGCGTATTCAGATGTAGAGTTAGCAGGGTGCCTTGATGATTATAAAAGCACATCTAGAGGACTTCAGTTTCTAGGAGACAAGATAGTCAGTTGGTCGTCAAAAAAGCAGGATTGTACAGCAATGTCAACTGCGGAAGCTGAGTACGTATCTTTTTCAGCATGCTGCGCACAAGTCATTTAGATGCGAACGCAACTGCTTGATTATGGATATCGTTACAACAAGATTCCATTGTATTGTGACTCAAAAATTGCAATTGCCATTTCATGCAATCCGGTACAACATTTACGTACAAAACACATTAACATCCGTTATCACTTTATCAAGGAGCGAACGAGGTACCATTGAACTTTACTTTGTCAGGACTGAATATCAACTTGTTGATCTATTTACTAAAGCCCTTCCAAGAGAAAGTTTGAGTATTTAGTTCACAGGATTGATATGAGATGTATGACTCCAACTGAGTTAGAACGTCTCGCAAGGTTATCTTCTTAAATGTAAGATCATACATCAAAAACTTTTGTAAATACATTTTTCAAAACAAAAAAAATGGAAAAATTCAAAAACAACAAAAATATTTTGTTTCTTTTTCAAAAATGAAAATCAAAATACAAAATTAAAAAACTCAAAAACAACAAAAATATTTTATTTCTTTTTCAAAAAATGAAAAAACAAATAAAAATTTAAAATACAAAAATTTAAAAATATAATTTAAATGATACAAACACAAATCTTCTCCGTTTTAATCAGTCTCATGACATGATTTTCATAAAAAGTGGTTCTTTAAAAGCAAGAATATATCATGAACTGAGGGGGGGGGGTAAATCATTCATTAAATGATCTTTAACATGCTAAAATAGGTATTTTTAATATTAATTAATTACAAAACTGACGTCTCTTGAATAGGTCTTTAATTAGATTTTTATTCAAAGGGAGTTATAAAAGTCTGGATTTTCAAAAATCTTCTCATAATGTCCAAAACTGAAAAAGTAACTATCTTTTGCATAAAGTTCTTTAATTTGATATCTTATTGAGGGGGAGGGTAGTTATAAAATTTTTTGTCACTTCATATCAGAAAATAAAAATTTTCAATATGTGATCTAAAAGATAAAATAAACTATTGTTGAACAAAATTTTATTAAAAAGAAAGTAATTCAAATAGACGATTGTTCAAGGGGGAGTTATAAATTTTTAAGAAAAAAAATGTGAACCTAACTGTAAAATATTTCAAAAGGTTTGTTGTGCAAATAGGTCTAACTCCAAGGAGGAGTTATGAAAAAAAAATTAGCTTACGAAAGTAACTATAAGGACTGAAAATGTCAAAATGCAAAAGATAGTTTCATACGGGTTTTTAAGGTTTACGAAAGAAAGAAGAGGGGACTGAAAATGTCAAATTCAAAAGAGAGTTTCGTATGGACTAATAAGGCTTACGAAAGTAACTTGAGGGATTGAAAATGCCAAAAATGCAAAAATATTTTTGGAAGTATAAAAGGAATAGGATTCATACATAACCTTTCACTTTCGTACACACACAACAAAGAGGTTTCTTAAATTCTTTGCATAAGACTTGAGATTCGTAACTTAGAAAACCACGATCCAAATCGTTTCATCAATTCTCAATGATAGAAAAACGTAAGAAGCGTGATCTATTTTGATTTATTTGTGCTCAATTGCTATTTTAATTGTTTAATATAAGTTTCATATAGATTATAGGGTTTCATAAAAATGAAAAGTGATGGAAATGTGAAATTAATTGAGGCAAAACATTGATACATATCATGGAACATGATTGGAATGAATTGATCACTGAAAGTATCATTTATGGATTAAGATCATGAGGTTTCGTAAACTTGAAATAATGCTTTCAGACATAAGAACAGTCTTAAACTGTTGATAAAATGATAGAATAAGCTGAAAACTAAAAAAATACTCTAAGTTTATCATTTTTCTTTTGTTAATTATGTTTATGAAAGTAATATTTTCAGGTTTCAATTTCGTATGGGCTTATCAAATGGTTTTGTATATAGTAATGGGCCAAACTGATTGGTTTCATAAATGATATTTTGGGCTAATTGATGGGTTTTGTAAAAGTAAAATTGGACTTTCAGTTTGGGTTTTGATAAACAATCTCAATGAGCTAAGTTTTTTCGAATATTCGGAAAGGGCTTAATCGTTAAACAAAATGTTATTTTACAAAAACCAATGATAAATTTTGTTATAAAATCATGTTTTTATATTGATAAATGGGTTAAATGGTGAAGATTGTGTCTGGTTACGACTGTTTCCTGAAATTAATAGGATGAGGATTGAGCAATCTACTAACCATCCAAATATCGTATATAAGAATATGTTTTTGCATACCTAAAATTTTCATTCAGTGATCAATGATTCAAAAGATTTGAGAAAAACAAATAAACATGGAGATTCAACTATCTGTGATCATACATTATTATGTCTCAACAAAGGCACATTTCAAAGTTGTGAAAAGATTGTTTTAAAAATGAGTTCAAAGTGGTTTATGACTATTTATTGTACTTAGTTGGGTAAATGGTCTAATTCCTGTCCGGTTTCAGCTGTTTTTTGCACTGAACATAATGAGGAGTGAGTGGTTTAGCGACCATCCAATTATTGTTACATTAGTTTGGTTGTATAATCATATTGTGTGATTTTGGAAAATTTATCTCAATTTTCTATCCAAAAGCTGAACTTATTGTGTCTAAAAGTGGTACTCTTTTACTGAAAATTGTTTTTGAGAATGTAAAGTTATACTCTTGAATTTCTTAAACATCAAATGGTTGTCACAAACTTGTGTTTTTTCCAAATTGGTATCTTCAAAATCAGAGTATATCTTTATTATTCTTGAAAGAGTATCATTTCACAAATGCTTTTTGGTGAGGAAACTCAAAAATAGAAAGAGAGATAAAATCCATACGCAAAAAAGCAAATCAAATTATGCTTGAAAAAGAAATGCCAAAGCATACAAAATGAGATCAAAAGAAAAAGACAAATAAATCGTATGGCATGTGCCCGAAAAAGCAAGAATTGGCACATGAGAAAGAAAATAATCAGAATATCCTAAAAAAGAATTTCCAGAGCATATAAAAACAGACAGAGTGGAAAGAGATAAAAATGTCATATAAATGTGTATTACATAAACTTTATCTCATTTCACTAATCACTTTATGTCATCATACAACATTCCACATGGCTCAACAAATCATTCTAGCTGCTTAACTCATCCCCAAATTCCAAAGTATTGGGAGATGCAACAATTATGTTGTGCTTTAAAGTATCTCATGCTCACCAGAATGCAAGATTGTGGGACAGATCTTACTTGATCATCCATTGAGTTATGCTCTTACTGCTACTGCTGATGTTTCAGCCGTGTAATTACAACCATTCTGGAAGACATTAAGCAAGGTGTTTAACACCAAGGACACTATCAAATTCAAGCTGGACACACAAGAGATTGTGTATACTGTTGATATATTTCGTGACACTCTTAAGCTGTTGGTGGAAACTCTAGAAAATCCATTCATAGCACTAGTCAACATCCAGATTATTGAATCATTTTTGAACAGGGTTGGTTATCAAGGATTTGTTGATAAAGTAAGTACCTTCTAAGTTTCTTGCTCAACCGTGGCAAACAATGTTCAAGGTGTTCAACCGCTGCTTGACCACAAGAACATCTGGGCATGATCAGACAAAGATCAACATACTTCAGTTGTTTCATGATGTGATCAACCATATATATGTTGATTATGCTGCTCTTCTTTGGTGGGATTTCATGAACTATGTCTTCCAGAAGAAGGATTACATTCAGTATCCTCTATTCACCAAGCTCATAATTGCTGACTTGATGAAGAAATTTACATCTATTTCTCTGAGACTTGAAGAAGATTATCATTCCATCAAGGATGATATTCCATTGGTAAGTGTTTATACAACGGGGAATGTAACCGTTTAAGGGATGTTGATTCCGGATGCGTTATTGACTGATGAGATCCGTGCCATTGATGATTACAAGGAGTATGAGATGGTGTTTGTTAATGTAGTTGCTCCAATGAATCAACCGAAACCAGCTGTTTCTACCCAAGGAATGCATAGGACTACACCTAAAGCCCATAGGACACCTACCTTTACTTCTGCTAGTCCTCAGGAGAAGAAGAGGAAGCAAAGTGTTGGAGAGATGAGTTTACCAAGAAAATCACTCAAAGTAACTATCAAGAAAAAGAAGCAAATTACAACTCCAATTCCACCTCCAGGTGATGACATAGAAAGGGATGAAATGGCTGAAGCAACCCATTTAAGCCTCACTCTACACAAAACAGCTTTAGCTGCTGAAGCCAAAGAAAATATAGCTAAAGTGCAAGAGAAATTAGACGAGGAAGAGATTGAAAGGATGGTTGAAGGTGATGATGATGATGAATCGAATTCTAGTGAGTTTGATGATTCTATGTTTAATAACTATGATGATGATTCTGATACATGGATAGAGCCCGAAAGTCATAAGGAAAACAAAAAAGTTGTTGAGGATGATGATGATGTGAGTGTTATTGAAAAGAAGGATGATGAAAAGAAAGATGATAATGCTGAGAAGGCGGATGATGCTAAGGAGAAAGACGATGATGATCAAACTGATCATGCATTAGTCTGACCTCAAGCAGAGGGTAGTATGAAGACTAGAAATGAGCAGATGCAGACACCAATTCCCACACCAAATAGATCCCCTAAGAAAGAATTATCTTTGGATAAGACAATCTCTGAGGAATTGACGACTACTGTATCACCAACAACTGCTACCAAATCTAAACACACTTTTAAATCTAAACGCAAGAGAGGATTTACTTCACACAAGACAAAGATTCTTTCAGGAAGTAATGCTGGCATAAGTAGGCGACGTGGTCAAATTCGCACCCATATTAAGATAAAATTTCTCCTACAAATGTATCAGAATTAATCTCAAAAGAATTTTCCAATCATGGACCCAAGATGATTGAAGAATTATTTTGACAACACATGCAGAATACCACTCTTAATCTGTATCCTACATCAAGTACACCCAGTTCGTCAACTGCTACAATGTCAACTGCTGATATTCAATATCAGTAATATTTGAACATGAAGTTAAAGCCTCAAGATCAAGCAGCTGATCCAGAAATATAGGAAATTTTGAAAGCAAAGTTTGAAAAGCCATAAGATTCTAATCATCACAGACTTTTTTCTCATCATGATGAACAACATTAGGATGTTGATCCTCTTGAAGGGGAAGAAACGGGCAAAAAGATATTTTGGCAATTATAAGAACGCAGATGAGAAGGTGGAATCATTTATGAATGAAAGACCAATTCTAATGACAATGAAGCGTCTATAATAATCAACCCTTAGGGGGAGATTGTTAGGTTCAAGAAAAGTGTTTATGTTGGGAATAAATCTTCATCAAGAGTTAATACTACCAAGGTATAACTAACAATACTAATGGAGTTAGTACTGCCAGTACAAACTTAGTACTGCCAGTGTTAGTTAATACTGCTACAAGAAAAGTTAATACTGCTGATGGTTAATGTTGCTGACATGGAGATAAGGATGCAATGAGATAAATATGGAATGTATATCTTATATTTTAGGAAGATTCGTATATGATTATAATTGTAATTGACCCTAAAAGTTTGGTAGTTTAACTTTGTAAAGACTCCTTGTGGTGTATAAAGAGATCCTAAGTTGAAGGTTTTTAGATATACATTAGAAAAAATAAGCATCTTAGAGATAGAACATATAGCTTCCAAGGTTGTACCCTAGTCTACTAAGCTAGAGTACTCCTATAATGTTTCTAATAATATTTGAACATTTTGTGTTTATCCATGTTCATTGTTAAGTACTGTTTCATGATTAATACTACTATAGTATCAAAGTGTAGATTCCTCATACACTTTGTATATACAAACAAAGTCTCAACATTGTTATTTATTGTATTTCATCCAAGGTAACATACACTTTACACTGGATGCTAAAGAATCGATCAAGACTTGGGATCAACAAGTGTATCAGAGCCTGTAGCTTTGAGAAACGTTTGATCTAGAAGTAATGAGTTTGAGAATACACAGAAACAATTGCTTTGGCTAAGCTTCCAATGCTCAAAACGTCGAGGAGTATGAGATGGTGGGAAATCAGATTAAACAATAGTTTCATATCCCAGATTATAGCGTCTATGGGAGGTCCATAGAGAATAAGGGAATCATGGGTACCGTAATCGCTGAAACAACACCCACCAGAAAGTGGTACAAGTCAACAAACAAGAAAGATGACGGTGCTGTCTACTGATGAAGAAAAGACAGTATTAAAGAATAATGATAAAGGCAGAAGTCCTACTGGCTACGCTGGCACGAAGCCCAATGAACATCAACTTACCTTCGACCAGTATGTTGATGCTCAATCAATGTTTGCTGCAATTAAAGCTCGATTTAGAGGCAATGAAGCAACAAAGAAGACACAAAGATCCTCATTAGGTTGAAACAACATTATGCAAACTTAGTGCTTCAAGCTTAGAATCACTTGATTCAAACATTAACGATGGCTTCAAAGGCTTGTTAGTATATTGGCAATTCTGGTGTTGGTTACTACTCCCAACCAGTAAGATCAAAATGTTAAATTTTTTAAAGGGATTACCTCTGAGATGGGATACAAAGTTGTAGTGTAATAACAAACTGATTTTATAACAATGGGTGTTGGATGATCTGTACAACAATTTTTAAAAATTGCTTGAAACAGAAGGGTAAAAAATCTGCCCTCAATATCAAGCAATTATAGATAAAAACTTTGGCATTTGTAACTACTTCAGTCAAGCAGGTACTAATAATATTAAGATACTGTTAACCCTGAAGATTATACTGCTCCAAAAGGTTAATATCTGCCAGTAACTGAAATTTTACTGCTAACTTTTATGAATGCCACCTGTATATGCCTTTTCTATCCCACTCAACCAAAAGGGTCTCAGACTAGTTCATTGAAGAGCCTAGCAACTTCATATATGATTTGGAAGAAATGGATTGAAAGTGATATATGCACTGACTAAGCATAAGGGCAAGAATGTTTTAATCAGAGAACTAGATAGAAAATCTATGCATTGTATAGGAAGCAATACAGCCCTAGATATGAAAATCAAAGTAGAATGTTCAATACTGCATAAAATGGGACATTTTGTCAGGGAATGCAACACCTAGGAGTAAAGACAAACAAACTAAATCAAAGGTAGCTCAACAAAGTCTGTAAAGGATTGAAGATTGCTTCATCTGAAAATGGCAATGTGTGCTATAAGATATGTGCTGGCGTTTGATTGGAGTGACTGGTAAAAAAGATGGTAGAGTTCATAATACATTCCATGTGTCCAACCTGAAAAAGTGTCATGCCGACGAACCATTAGCCGTTCCGTTGGATGGACTTCATCTTGATGACAAGCTTCATTTTGTTGAGGAACCATTAGAAATAGTGGGCCGTGAAGTTAAACGGTTGAAGCGAAGTCGGATCCCATTAGTCAAAGTTCGATGGAACTCCAAGAGAGGTCCTGAGTTCACGTGGGAACGTGAAGACCAATTCAAGAAGAAATATCCACACCTCTTCACCAAGACCACACCGTCGTCAAGTGCTGCATCGTGAGCCTTGAGGACAAGGCTCGTTTAACGGGGGAAGTCTATAACACCCTGTGTTTTCAAGTCATTGACGACGTCGATAAATCTACTATTTATTTTTAGTGTCGTACGCGTTTGCTTGTAATTTCATGTATTAAGTAAAATCGCGTAAGCTAAAAATTAGCGTTCAATGTAAACGGGCATCAAACAATTAAGCGTTTACATCAATCAAGTATTGAATAATTATTTTGAGAATAATTATTGTCATTGTTCATTCATTTTTATTGGTTACGTAAATTTAATACGTTTCGCGACAAATTAAGTTTAGGCATACCCGGAACCACAAAAATAATTCTACGCTTCAACAAATACCTACGATTGTACCCAATACCTAAAGTTTTATTAAAATTTACCCAAGTAAATGTTGCTAGTCACTTTGTACACAAGAAAAACCAACCAAGACTTTTACATTTGAAATTTTACATTGAAAATAAAACTACACATCTTATATAAAACATTACAAGTATTACTTATAATACTTCAATTTGTATAAAAGAAATATCTAGTAAACCATCATCCTTATTTCCATGGGATGATACCTACTTTAAGAGACATGAAAACATGAACATTAATTATCCAAGACCATGTATAATATGTAGTTAGTAAGACCTAGCTCAAGAATAGTGATTTGACCACTTTTTCCCCATTTCCCTCTTATTGCCGCCCCACTATTTCCCTCCCCCTTGGACTAGTCAATGGTCTTTGACTTCTCTAGGACACTTAGAACTTATACTTGTAGTATAAATAAAATGCATTAGTCCTAGTTTTCTCATACACTACATTTCTTTAAAGAAAAACTCACACCATTTCTTTCTTTTTGTCTTGAAACCCACGGCTCAACCCTCCCCCATAAACTATCCATACAAAATTTATATAACCTATTTACATACACTCTCATATCATATCTAAGATACCTCAAAGTATTTTGAAGCCTTGATTAATTATTTACAAGTGTTGAAGCAAGAAATCAAGATTAGGGTTTTCATTTGGAAACTAGGGTTTTCTTGGTTATAATCTTGGGTTTAAAGTCTAAACAAGGGTTTAGCACTTATTTGTCATCATCCTACATCATCTCATTAAGGTTATCTTAAGCCCTTAACTTTTCATTTATATGATTATATGCATATGTGATGTTTATATAGTGAAATCACCATTAGGATATGTTTAACTTGTAAACATGGATTTTTCTTGTAAATATAGTTTTATGAACTTATACACATGTTTTATGGATAGTAATATGAAGTTATAAATGGATACATAAGTATTTTACAATCTTAATTAAGCTTAAAAAGTGTTGATGTTAATTAGGGTTTATAAAAGTTTCTTAATATGTTTCAAGTAAAAGAAATACAAGTGACATGTTAATATGGATTATGGACTTATAGCAATGATATATGAACACAAAAATAAAGTCATAATGGAAGTAAAAGACTTGTACACTTTTGGTAAAGTTATAAAGTGTAAAACATAAAAACAAGGTCAAAAATGGACTAAAAAAATAATTATATAAAAAGATCATATAGGTCAGTAAGTTTCGAATTCCAAATAGAGGATTTTATGTTTTTATAAGATAATACATTTCACGACGATTCCAAAAAGGTAAGAAACTTGTCAAACGGATTAATAACGAAAACGTTACGTTAAAAACGAGTTATACGTTAATTAAACGGATTATACCAATTGAGGGTTCAAGAAGAAGACATTCCGAATACTGCCTTCAGAACTCGCTACGGCCATTACGAATTTCAAGTTATGCCGTTTGGTTTGACAAACGCACCTGCCGTATTCATGGACCTTATGAATCGGGTATGCAAACCATATCTAGATAAATTCGTGATTGTCTTTATTGATGATATTCTGATATATTCAAAGAACAAGGAAGAACATGAAGAACACCTTAAGCAAATCTTAGAATTGCTTAAGAAGGAGGAGTTGTATGCCAAGTTTTCCAAATGTGAATTTTGGATTCCCAAAGTACAGTTCCTCGGTCATGTGATCGATAGTGAAGGAATTCATGTGGATCCAGCCAAGATTGAATCCATTAAAGATTGGACATCTCCTAAGTCACCAACGGAGATTCGTCAATTTTTAGGTCTTGCTGGGTACTATCGAAGATTCATTGAAGGGTTTTCAAAGATCGCCAAACCAATGACTAAGCTTACTCAAAAGAAGGTCAAGTTTGAGTGGGGCGATAAACAAGAAGCAGCTTTTCAACTGTTGAAGCAAAAGTTGTGCAGTGCACCAATCCTTGCATTACCTGAAGGAAGCGAAGATTTCATCGCATACTGCGACGCTTCAAAGAAGGGTTTGGGCGCTGTGTTGATGCAAAGAGAAAAAGTGATTTCTTATGCATCACGCCAGTTAAAAATTCATGAGAAGAACTATACAACTCATGATTTGGAACTTGGAGCAGTAGTGTTCGCTCTCAAGATCTGGAGACATTATTTATATGGAACTAAGTGTACGGTGTTCACCGATCACAAGAGTTTGCAACACATTTTAGATCAAAAAGAGTTGAACATGAGGCAACGTCGATGGTTAGAGTTGCTAAGTGATTACGATTGCGATATTCGTTATCACCCGGGGAAAGCAAATGTCGTTGCTGATGCTTTGAGCAGGAAAGAACGAGAACCACCGTTAAGAGTTCGAGCCTTAGTCATGACTATTAGCTTGGATCTTCCCAAACAGATCTTAAATGCTCAGACTGAAGCACGAAAACCAGAGAACATTAAGAGTGAAGACGTTGGGGGAATGTTGATTGAAAATGCTAAATTTCCAGAAGCGATTAGAGAACAAAAGTTGGAACCACGTGCGGATGGAACCCTATGCCTCAATGGCAGGAGTTGGCTACCTTGTTATGGAGATTTGCGGACTGTAATCATGCACGAGTCCCACAAATCAAAGTACTCTATACATCCGGGTTCTGACAAAATGTACCAAGATATGAAGAAGCTATATTGGTGGCCCAACATGAAAGCCGATATTGCCACCTATGTTAGCAAGTGTTTGACCTGTGCTAAGGTCAAGGCCGAACATCAAAGGCCATCAGGATTGTTGGTACAACCTAAGATACCTGAATGGAAGTGGGACAACATCACCATGGATTTTGTTACAAAGCTTCCTAAGACGTCTCAAGGCTATGACACAATTTGGGTGATCGTTGACCGACTCACTAAGTCTGCGATCTTCACACCGATAAGAGAGACCGATCCTTTGGATAAACTAGCAAGATTGTACCTAAAGGAGGTGGTCACGAGACATGGAATACCTGTCTCAATCATTTGTGATCGTGGCCCGAGATTCGCATCAAATTTCTGGAGGTCACTTCAGAACGCTTTAGGTACTAATTTGGATATGAGTACAGCGTACTATCCACAAACAGACGGGCAAAGCGAGAGGACCATTCAAACTCTCGAGGATATGCTGCGTGCTTGTACAATCGACTTTGGAAAGGGTGTGTATTACCAGTGTTGCCATTAGTCGAGATCTCATATAACAAAAGCATACACGCCACATCAAGGCCGCACAATTTGAAGCACTTTATGGTTCAAAGTGTCATTCACCTGTTTGTTGGACTGAAGTGGAGAACTCAAATCTTGGTCCAGAAACTAAATCAAGAGAAACCACTGAAAATCATCCAATCAGCAAGGATGCAACCGCTCGTGATCGACAGAAGAGAACGCTGACTTTGAAACGTAACCAATGGATTCCAATTCTGGGGATAAAGTTATGCTTAAAGTTTCACCTTGGAAAGGGGTCGTACGTTTTGGCAAACGGGGAAGTTAAACCCCAGATTAATTTTGGACCTATCAAAGAGGTTAGAAAAGGTCAAAAGATTTTTGCTTACAAAAGCTCGAGCTTCCTGAAAGCTGGAGCAAGTTCGATAATACGTTTCATGTATCTAATCTGAAAAAGTGTCATGCCGACGAACCATTAGCCGTTCCGTAGGATGGACTTCATCTTGATGAAAAGGCTTTATTTTGTATTGAGAAACAATTATAAAAAGGAGGCCTGTGAAGTTAAATGGTTGAAGCAAAGCCGGATCCCCTTAGTTCAAGGATTAGATGGAACTACCACGAGCGGAGCCTGATTCACCGGGGAGCGTGAAGACCAATTCAAGAAGAAATATCCACACCTCTTCACCAAGACCACATCGTCGTCAAGTGCTACATCATGAGCCTTGAGGACAAGGCTCGTTTTACGGGGGAAGTCTATAACACCCTGTGTTTTCAAGTCATTAACGACGTCGATAAATCTACAATGTACCTTTTGTATTGTACGCATTTGCTTTAAATCATAAATGTTAAATCAAAATCGCGTAATGCTAAAATTAGCCGTTCAATGTAAAATGGGCACAATCAATTTTAAGCGTTTACATCAACAAGTATTGAATAATTATTTTTGAGAATAATATGTCGTATGATCATTTATTTTATTGGTTAAGTAAGTTAAATACGTTTCGTGATAAATTAAGTATAGGCATACCCGGAACCACAAAAATAATTCTACGCTTCAACAAATACCCATATTTATACCCAATACCTAAAGTTTTATTAAATTTACCCAAGAACATATTATCTTACACTTTGTACATTGGAAAATAAAACATTTTCCAAATGCTTTCAAGTAAATACCTTTTATTTAAAAGCTATAATTTGTAACTAGTAAAGTTTTTGCTAGATATTTTGCTAACTATCAAAAATCATCTAGAAACCCTTATCCCCCCTAACCCACGAAATATAACAACATAAAGGAGACAAAGAGCACACATTTTACATACAACTTGGTCTTTGTACTTCCTATCTCATTAATACCTAGCCATTTCATGTCTTTCTTTGACCAAAGACCAAGGACAAGCTTCCTTAAGACCATGGATGTGTTTTTGACTAGCAAATGCATGCTTTTTGACCAAGACTATCATATATACATGTATACTAGTGAAGAGAACACATAGATAGCTTAAACACTTAAGCAAAAACTCAAAAATTCCTTCCTTTGTGCCCTTAGCCACCCACGGCTCAACCCCCCCTTCAAACTATCCATACAAAATTTATATAACCTATTTACATACACTCTCATATCATATCTAAGATACCTCAAAGTATTTTGAAGCCTTGATTAATTATTTACAAGTGTTGAAGCAAGAAATCAAGATTTGGGTTTTTATTTGGAACCCCGCACAAGGTTTTTTCTGTTATAATCTTGGGTTTAAAGTCTAAACAAGGGTTTAGCACTTATTTGTCATCATCCCTACATCATCTCATTAGTTTATCCTTAACCTTTATCTTTCATTTTCATGATTATATGTATATGTGATGTTTATGTAGTGAAATCACCATTAGGAATACTTTTGAACATGAAAAATATAATTTTACTTGTGATTTTGATTTTGTACACTTTCGCACATGTTATGATGTTGGTAATATCATGAAATAAGGATATATAAGTCTTGTACAATCTCGGTTTAAGCATAAAAAGTTCATATATAAACTTGTAATTAAAAGTTAATTAAGAAAGTTTATGATTCCATGTAAAGTTAATAACTTGTGATCTTGATGATTTTGGACAAATATGAACTTATGGACATTTTTATATGTATAACATATGATGTATATAGTTATAAAAGACTTGTGGTAAATTGTGAGGTTGAAAAGTATATATAAAACATATTATATAAATAAGTTATATAAAAGATCATATAGGGTCAGTAGGTTTTTGAATTCTTGATATTTGCTAAATTGTATATTAAATTACCCGGGATTTTGCCAAATAAAACCCAATATAATGCCAAAAAGAATAGAAAATGTGTGCTTTTGTGTCCAATTGTGCAGGAAAGGATTGAAAAGACAAAAAGAAGCAAAAACGATCAAAAAAAACCGACAAGAAACTGGAAAAAGACAAAGAGTCAAGAGCAAGAGTGAGGAATCAGCCAAAGATCACAGCCGGATCAGCCCGACACAGTCAAAGAAAGAAACAATAAAGTCAAGGACCTCAAAATAAAGTCAAGGGGCTAGTTATGCTAAGTTTTCAAAGATTCAAGAGCTTATGTGAAGTTTTGAAGGTCAAGGGCTAAAGTTGCAAAAGAAGAAAGTTATTAATAAAGAGAGAAATAGAGCAAAGGAAACACAAGGGGTGAAATTGCAATTTCAGAAACTACTTTATAACTAGATTGGGCGGATGGAAACGCAGGGGCTCAAAGTGTTAAATCTCCAAAGTTTCAAACAAATGCCCCGCTTAACTCGCAACTGCCCAACCACCCACAACAGAATTTCCCGCCAAAAATTCTACACAACCCAACTTCGAAATTTCCCACCCCCGCTCCTTTAATAACACTTAAACCTGTCACAATCCCTTCTCCAATCACAATCGACCACGTGGCAACCAATGATTGGATCAAACACATCATCTCTATGATCAAACGGCTCATATTTGTTCATTAAAGATCAACGGCTGAGATTAAAAGGAAGACTCTAGAATTCTTTCCCTCCTCTTCACTACTCCTCTATAAATAGAGTGTTAGGGATCACTTTTTCAGTTGTTAATTTTTGTTTTCACAATTTTCTCTTGTAATTTCCCTTTTTAAGCAAAATTTTACTTTCAAGTTTTCTAAAGAGTTTTAAACTCTTGTACTCATTCTAAAGCTTGTAATTTCAATCATTTTAGCAATTTAATTCAGTTTATAAGCATTGTGTGTTCTTCTATTTCAATTACAAGTCAAATTTAGCATATAAGCTCTAAATAAGCTCGTTTGAGCTTATTACCTTTCATAAGCTCAAATTTAGCTCAATTCCTGTTTTAAGCAAGTCATTTACCCATTTTTACTCATTTGCATTCAAATTATGGATACTTGAGAAGTGTTGAGCTCAATTTGGAAGTACAAATGAAAATAAGCTAAAATCTAGCTTATTTTGGTTTAGAGGCTAAGGAGCCAATAGGTGAATGATTTTTAAGAGCTACTCACTCAACTAGAGTAGCTCTAGTCCTGAGACTCCATAACTTCCAGGTTTCACTCTTTTATATTCAATATAGCTTAAAGTTGATCTTCCATACTTGCGATTAGCTATCACTGAACAACGAACGTATACCATGTTCGAATATGGATGTTGCGGTTAGAACATTCACTCACAAAGAAGGCAATGGAGGCCATTAATTTGGTACTCACATACGTCAAGCTTCAGTGTCATGAGCTTAGAGCAACGTAATTACATTTATATGATGTCTGCATTTGTTGCATTATCATACACTTGGGAGATCTTGTGTCCTACATATCATGAATTTATCAAACCTATTAATTTCACCAACATTATTGTGACAGTTTAAAGCAATGTTTTTCAGGGATCAATAACAGCGGTGCGATGGATACATTGGTGGTTTTGATTTGGATGTCATGCATTAAAGATTTTGTCGCATTTCATTTTATGGGCTGAAAATCTTTGTATTTTGATTAAGTGAACAAGTTAAGCTTCGGGCTTATGTAACAATTACTTTGTTAAATCCAATGTATCGTTTTCAAACGACTTTTTGGTCGTTCTATATATATCTTGTGTTATTGATCTGAGAAGTAACACGCCCCGGACCCATATTCCGCTGCGACCCAATTTGGGGGTGTTACATATCTCTTCAATGGTTAGGAGCTATATTAATGCAAAGAGAAAAAGTCATTGCTTATGCATCTCGACAACTCAAACCTCATGAAGAAAACTATACCACTCACGATCTTGAATTAGGAGCAGTAATATTCGCTCTTAAAATCTGGAGACACTATCTATACGGTACAAAGTGTACAGTTTTCACTGATCACAAGAGCCTTTAACATATTCTTCGTCAAAAAGAATTAAATATGAGACAACGCCGATGGTTAGAACTACTCGTAGATTATGATTGTGAGATTTGCTATCATCCCGAAAAGGTAAATGTTGTAGCAGATGCCTTAAGTCGAAAGAAACGAATCAAACCCTTCTGAGTCAGAGCATTAATCTTAACCGTTCATCCAAAATTACCATGTAAATCCTCGAAGCCCAAAATGTAGCCCTCAAAGAAGAAAATGTTAAAAACGAGAACCTACGAGGAATGAACAAAACATTTGAAATTCGTCCTGATGGAACTCGTTGTATCAAAAACCGAAGTTGGTTACCACTTTTTGGCGGTTTAAGAGACTTAATCATGCATGAGTCTCATAAATCTAAATATTCTATTCACCCAGGTTCTGATAAAATGTACCATGATATAAAGGAACTCTATTGGTGGCCTAACATGAAGGCAATCATCGCAGAATATGTTAGCAAGTGTTTGACATGTTCTAGAGTTAAAGCAGAATGTCAAAAGCCATCCGGCTACACTGGTACCACCGGAATTCCCTATTTAGAAATAGGAGAGGATAATAAATGGGAAAATTTCGTTACAAGCTAACCCAAAACCTCAATTGGACATGATACCATCTGGGTCATTGGTTCGATTTCGTCTACAAATCATCATCATTTGCAACCCATTCGAGCGACTGATAGTATGGAAACTCTTACAAAGGTTTTTACCTTTAAAGAAATAGTCTACTCGACATATGCGTGCCATCTCTATAATCTCGGATCGTGGCACATTTCACATCTAGATTCTGGCAGTACATTGCAAAATGCTTTAAGTAACACAATTAGACATGATTACCGCATATCACCCTGAAACCGAGACCAAATGAAAGAACCATCCAAACACTCGAAGACATGCTACGAGCTTGTGTTATAGATTTTGGAAAAGGATGGGATAAACATTTACCATTGGTAGAATTTTCATACAATAACAGTTATCATGCCAGTATCAAGGCAACACCGTTCGAAGCACTTTATGGACGAAAGTGTAGATCACCTGTTTGCTGGGCCGAAGTTGGAGATTCTCAACTTACAGGACCAGAAATAATTCAAGAAACCACTGAAAAGATCGTACAAATTCATCAACGCTTACAAGCTGCCAGAGATCGATAAAGAAGTTACGCCAATGTAAGGCGAAAGCCTTTAGAATTTCAAGTTGGCGATCTGTGTATGTTGAAAGTATCACCTCCTCAAGGGTATCTTTTCGATTCTAAAACGAGAAAGTGTTTAATCACTAAGGGTTCACTAAGTACATTGGAACCATTCAAAATGACAATTTGAAGAAAAGAATGTGTCTACTCAACAATATATTGTGTTCCCATTATGGTCTTCTATCTCTTCAAGCAACAAGAGCTTAGATGAAACAGATGAAGATAATACAGCTGATGATGATGCTGGTGAAAAGCCTGTACAAAAACCAACAAGTAAGAATGAACAAGCCTTGAAGAATGTTCTTGATAAGATGATGGATCAAGAGAAGGAGGCTAAAGAGAAATCAGATGCTGTTAGAAAAGAGTTTGAAGCACAATGTAACAGGCAGAATCTTTCAAGGAAGACTACTAGAGCTAGCAGAACTAACAGTTTTAATACTATTAGCACACCAGTTAATACTGATGGTGCATTAAGAATTTTTGGTGATGCTGGATATAACAACCCATAATTTTCATAAATGTAAATATCCATCTATTAAGTTAGATGATGTACAATCTATCAGTTATATATGAACTCACCTTTTTCAGGGAAATTTTTTGCTTTATTACATTACATTACTTACTTTGCCAATATCTCAATATGCAATATAACCTGCATAACTAAAGTTAACGGGCTCAGGCAACCTATCTATGGCAATCCTATCTTCATATATGTCAAGAAAACATCATAACATGTCAAGTCAATATCATAATATCATTTTTACAATGTACATTATTCCTATAATGTACCATTCGTAACGTTATATCAAAACGGGCTTTAAACCGTTATCGTATGCCTCTAAACCCTAATTACATGAAGGATTAACATCTAAAGTAAATGAACAAGATACTAAAGAATATGTACAAGCAATATAACATCTCATTTGAAATATAAAATCCCTTCAACTCAAAGTACAAATCTCTAAAAGCTCAATGTATAAGTCATTAAGCATGATCTCTAAAATAGCCGTTTTACCTCCGTTTTCATTCTAATTTCTTCACCACCACTTAAGAAAGCTACTACACTCATTTTACAAGGTGTAAACCCTAATTAGTCAATTCATAAGCTTTCATACATCTTTTTGCATTCAAAACCCTAATTCAAAACCCTAAACCCTAAAACCAAGCTAGTTTCTGAACCATGAC